>JAHKKF010537554.1:47961-61490 GCA_019740295.1 Labeo calbasu
GGGATATTATTTTTACAGATTAATTAAAAACCACTGCATAGATTTTTATCATTATAGGGTAGATTTGTACATACACTGCCAACACACATTAATGTTCATGTAAAAGTGTAAAAAACATGTAAAAGTGAACTTAGCATCCGATGACCCCTTTAAACAAAATAAGGCAATTAAAAGTTTACCGTAAATATATCAAAACTTAATTTTTGATTAGTAATATGCATTGTTAAGAACTTCATTTGGACAACTTTAAAGGTGGTTTTCTCTTTTTTTATTCAGATTCCAGATTTTCAAATAGTTGTATTTTGGCCAAATATTGTCCTATCCTAACAAACCATCCATCAATGGAAAGCTTATTTATTCAGAATTGACCCTTATGACTGGTTTTGTAGTATTATATTTGATCCGGCTTTATAGCTCACATAGTATAATATAGTGAAAATATGAAGCTCACACTTGAGGAATAAAAACACATATATTTTATGTCAAGGCCCAAAGTGAGCAAAAATACTGTGTACAATTTGGTGCAACTGTTGTAATGGCCAATAACAGAGTTCACATTTTCTGATATGGGAATGTAATACAAATATAACTGAGACTTTTAATTAGATTTTGTATAACAGTAGGCTATAGCAGACTACTTAGATACAATGCATACAGTTGAGGTCAAAAGTTTACATACACTTTGCAGAATCTGCAAAATGTTAATTATTTTACCACAATAAGAGGGATCATATAAAATGCATGTTATTTTTAGTATAGTATTTTTTTAGTATATTTAGTATAGACCTAAATAAGATATTTCACAATGTTTACATATAGTCTGCAAGAGAAAATAATAGCTGAATTTATAAAAATTACCCCTTTCAAAAGTGTACTTACACTTGATTCCATATACTGTGTTGTTACCTGAATGATCCACAGCTGTGTCCCTTGTTTGTCCTGAACAATTAAACTGCCTGCTGTTCCTCAGAAAAATCCTTCAGATCCCACAAATTCTTTGGTTTTTCAGCATTTTTGTGTATTTGAACCCTTTCCAGCAATGACTGTATGGTTTTGAGATCCATCTTTTCACACTGAGGACAACTGAGTGACTCATATGCAACTATTAAAAACAGTTCAAATGCTCACTGATGCTTCAGAAGGAAACACAATGCATAAAGAGCTGGGGGGTTAAACCTTTTTGAATTTGAAAATCAGGGTCAGTTTAACTTATTTTGTCTTCTCGTTTTCAGTTAGTCCAGAATTCAGCCGCTAGACTGCTGGAAGGCAAGCGAAAATATGACCATATTACTCCAATTTTAATGTCCCTACACTGGCTCCCTGTTAAGTATAGAATTGATTTTAAAGTCTTATTATTTGTTTACAAAGCTCTCAGTAACCTGGCGCATCAATACTTAACCAATTTACTGCTTCCGTATACCCCGTCTACAACCTTGAGATCCTGTGGCCTTGGCCTGCTCATAGTTCTGAGAGTTAAACTTAAAAATCGCGGTGATCGTGCTTTCGCTACTGCGGGACCGAAACGTTGGAATAGCCTTCCTCCTCTTATCAGACGTGCCCCCTCTGTTAGTATTTTTATATCCTATCTTAAGACATATTTATTTACCCTGGCTTATAACACTTCCTAGTACGTTTCCCGTGGTATTCCATTGATTTTATTTGTCTGTTGATTCTCTGGTTTTCCTTTTATTTTACTTGTGTTTTATTCTTTGTTAAGCACTTTGGTCAACCTTGGTTGTGTTTAAATGTGCTCTATAAATAAACGTTGTTGTTGTTCTGGGTAACATATAAGTATCTTCTTTAACTTCTTTAGACAAAATAAGAATTTTAATTCTGTTCAAAAGTTTACACCCCTGGCTCTTAATGCATCGTTTTTCCTTCTGGAGCATTTGTGAGCGCTTAAACCTTTTGTAATAGTTGGATAGGAGTTGTCCTCAGTTGTCCTCAGTGTGAAAAGATGGATCTCAAAATCATACAGTCATTGTTTTATAAATTCAACTATTATTTTCTCTTGTGGACTATATGTATTTTATGAGAAATATCTTATTCAGGTCAGTACTAATTAAAAATAACATGCATTTTGTATGATCTCTCTTATTTTGGTAAAATGATTAACATTTTGCTGCTCTGCAAGGTTTATGTAAGGATTATAGCAGTAAACGGTAAAACTGTTTGCACAAACCAGTGTGCTCATAATTAAGATAATACATTAAAATAATATGGTAAGACACACCAGTTTGGAATATCTAAAAATAGCTGGACACGGATGAGACTGGAAGTCAGTCACACAAACTTTACAAATGGCTGTGCCCACTCTTATGTAAGGAAAAAGGTAAAATATCTCTAACACTAGCTTTCTCTATTCTATTTCTATACTTTCTATGTTTGTTTATTTTATTTATCATATAAAAAAATCCTTGCTGCGTGTACTGCATTACACTATCCAGGACTTGTCACAGCACTTACTGTACATACTGTTGCTCTTTTGTTGTTTTGTTCTTTTCTGTTGTCCTCATTTGTCGCCTTTGGATAAAGCATCTGCTAAATGATTACATGTAAATGTAATTTAGAAACCTTAGAAATTCATGTATTAAGTGTGATGCAGTAGCACATTTGAGAAATATCATAAAATGATTGGTCTCTCTACCGCCGCCTGTCGGTGTGTGTGAGCAGTGAGCACTATCCGCCGACGGCAGATTGGAGGAATAGAGCTGCACTGTGATTGGTCCGCTGTCACTTTCTTATGTTTGCAGCTCCCTGTTGTCTCCGGTGTGTGTGCGTGCCGTGCAGCAGGAATCTGCACTGTCAACCACTCTTTAAAAAAACCGCTAAAGTTATATTCTCATCAAGGCTGGTGACAACAACATTGGTTTTCAGCTCTTAAAATTGTTTTTTTGTAAACTACAAAATGACTATAAGATCGGACCGAGATCATGGACAACGTTATCGGCCACGGATGTCCTGCCTTAAAAAGGTAAGTCCATTTTTAAGACAAAGTAATTATTATTAAACAAATAACTTCCTTTTAAGCATCTTACACATTTTATAATCAGCTGCTTGTTTCCCTCTGTAGTAAATAGGCTATATACCCTGCCTAATGTAGTGTTTCATCACTTCATAAACTTCATAAAATATTCCAGCATATTCTTTTTTAAAATTATATATATTTTTCATTTTACTTTAAAAATCCTTAATGCTACAATAGGCCTGTGTTCTAACAATGTCTCGATTGGTTTAAATAGAAACCAAAATCAATTTATCTCAGCCTTTGCGTCGTAAAATATCCAAATCTTTAACTGTATTTTTAGTTTTATATTATTTTGTTCTTATTTCTGGAGTTTCTGTTTATTCTTAGCTTCTTGGAGACATCTTGGAATCATTGAAAAGATTCGCTCTAAAAGAGCTTTCTGATTCAAAGCCAATTAGCCTGGCCTCATGCCACATCTGACAGCTTGTCTTAAGAACGTCATGTCTTACTCTAAGTTCAAAGGGCATGCATGTTGCCATAGTACACCAGTGTCAAACTCTTTTTAGGTCTGGACTAATTGGTACCTGTAATAAATATTCAGTTTATTTGTTAAACCGTGATGCAGCCATGCAGAGCGTATAGTCCAGAATCAACTTTATGATGCTTTAAAAACCAACACTGGTGTAATCTATATGCATATAAAGCTTGTCATAAGGGAATATTAATCAAACAACAATATTTTCAACACGTTTTCCCCTGACATAGCTACTGGAAAAATTATATATATATATATTTCAAAATGTGCTATTCAGGTTTTAATAGCCTACTTGTAAAGTATTGTTTTGGTACCTATACAACTGAAATGTGACACTGAATGGCTGAATATAATCCTAAACATACCCAGAATGGGGAACCTTGTTCCTGCACTTAACATCTATAGTTGTTCGTACTAATACTGCCTTTTCCTGGGCATTGCATTTTATCCTTTAGCACCTACTTTTATATATTTTAAATATTTTATATAAAAACTAATTTCCTGAATTTCTCAGGTGGAGGCCATAGTGGTTCAGATGCAGGACCCATCGACTGGAGTTAAGGGAACAGATCAGAAGCTAAACGTCACAACCATTCCTCATGCCATCACTGGTGAGTTTGTAATTTAACACTTTTTTTTTTTTTTTTAGATCACCATGCATACTGTATGTTCCCTTTTGGTCTATATACAGACACAGGTGGTTTTCCGCCAGATCATAATCTGGCGGTGCTGGCTATATACAGCAGCCTTCAATTGGATGAGATCTTTTCGACTTTAGGTTCCAAAGTTGCTCTTTAATCTGTGCAAGGGTTGTTGACAAATCTAGTGAGCCAGGCACTTTAACTTAGTCTTACATTTAACTGTTTCTTGTAGTAATGGGCTTGAGATTTGTGAAGCATATATGTTCAAAATGCTTGTTCAAAATTGTATTTCACTACAATTTAATATTTGGTTATACACTGACACCCTTAAATTAAATGTTTATCATTACTTTTATTATTATTATTATTTTTACAGTTGTCTTGACATTTTTTGATTGATTGTCTGACAGGTCAGGATATCATTGCGTGGATCGCCAAAAATATGAACATGGACAGTGATGGTAATTGTGAAAATATATAATTTTGAATAAATAATGGTCTTGAAAAAATATACTTTAACTATGTTTGAATACATTACCCTGCACCATAATGTTCTTGGATGCCTTTTGACAGAGGCTCAAGCATTTGGGACAATGTTAGTGGCGTTCGGGTACATCTACCCTCTGCAGGACCACAAAATGCTTGTCCTCAAACCAGATGGCAGCTTGTACCGCTTTCAGGTAAATGTGTCAGACTGCCCTGTATCGTAAAATGTTTTAATAGTGGTGCATAGTAAACAGATGACTTTTTCTCTTATTCTAGACCCCCTATTTCTGGCCTGTGCAGAAATGGAAAGCTGAAGATACAGATTATGGTTTGCAATCTTACATATGTTTACCAAAATCTGAGAAGTTGCTTGCATTTACGCATTTAAAAAGATGTTTTTGTCACAGTCCTATAATAAAAGTGTTTTTTTGTCACTAAAGCAATTTATCTGGCTAAGAGAAACATTCGGAAAAAGGGAGTGCTTGATGCTTATGAGCAGGTATGTCAAAAATTTAATTTGATTATTTATTTAGTTATTATTTAGAACCATTGATGTGATGTAACAAACATAGCAACAAAACTCCACATTGTGAAGTACATTGGAGTGAAACAACAAAAAAATGAAGAAAAAAATCCACTGGTTGTTAATTGGATGGAGGCAGGTCTGAATGTAAGCTTGTCTGTATGAAAGTGGCAGGTTTTGAAGGAATATTTCACCCAAAAATTAAAATTTTGTCATCATTTACTCTCCCTCATGTCACTCCAAACCAGTATAAGTTTCTTTTTATGTTGAACACAAAAGAAGATATTTTGAAGAACCAAACAGTTGTTGGTTCCCATTGACTTCCATAGTAAGGAAAGAAATACTATGGACAGCAATGAGGACCAAATTTATTCTTTAATTTTCAACATAAGAAAAAAACTCATACAAGACTCAACGCAAGATCGCATTATGACATTTTGATTTAAAATGTATTTATTTTTTAAAACAAAAAAAACATATTGAATGAATCATTTAAAGTAATATCACTAAGATGCATTTAGAAAATAGAGAATGTGAATTTCAATTTCATGCCAATTTTAATATCATTATTCTGCAACATTGATGTTTATTTTAACAGGAGGAGTACAACAAACTTCACACATGGTTAAACTACAAATGGGATTTTATTGTGATGCAAGCTAAAGAGCAGTACCAGTAAGTTTCAACAGAGGGTTGATTTGATTTGGAAAAATGTGTGGAAGCTGCTAATTCATATAGAGAAGGACTTAGTAAGCAGGAAAAGGCACAATAAGTCAATAGGTGGTAAAGATACATACGAGCAGTATTAATTAAGATATTAGTCCTATAGTACTTTAAAAGTTTTTCCCGGTCCGACCGATTAGTACTGTCCAAAATATGACAATAATTAACTATTTTCAGCAGCAATAATCAGCAAAATATGCAAGTTTCGTTCGGTTGACTGATGAGGTGTTGTGAAAACACCTCATCAGTCTCCTGCTTTACAAAGATACATGATTTTTCAGTCTCTGTCAGATATTTGTATCATGTAGTTTGTCCTTTTTCTTCCTTTTGTGTAATTCTTCATCTTCAGTACTTATTGTTATTGGTACTTACTTTATGTTATTGTGTTCTGTCTTTTTAAGTGCCGGGAAGGCGCGTCAGAAGGCAGACAGAGTTGTGTTTGACTGTCAGGAAAGAGCCTACTGGATTGTCCACAGGCCTCCAGTAAGTGGTTGGCAAAAGCTGCTAGTGTACAGTTGCTTTGAAGACACTATAAGGAGGATACATTTTCTTTTCTTAAACTGTCTACAGCCACAAACTTACAGCGCTATGGATTATGGCCTGGATCGTCATATTGACCCTAATGTGGAGGAGGTAACTGGTAAGTTTGCATGTGACCCATTAATATCTATTAAGCTAAAGTCACCACACTGACTCTTCTAGAGTATCACTTAAGATCGATGCCACTTGCTGAATCTATTTTAAACCGTCAGTGTTAACAATCACTAATGCTAATGCTGTTCCAAAACGGTGTGACTTTATTTCTTCTGTGGAACACAAAAGGAGATGTTTTAAGCAAAGATGGGAACCAAACACCATTGATAACCCACTGAAACATATTTCAAATAATCTACCTCACAGAAGAAAAAAAGCCATACAGGTTTGGAACAACATGAGGGTGAGTAAATGGTGACAGAATTTTCATTTTTGAGTGAACTGTCCCTTTAAATGCTGTCAAACGTTACTTTGGGATGGAATTGTGGCTTTATATACTGCTGAATGCAGTATAGTGCATCTAACTATAGAGCTGATTAGCAGTGTGTCTGTCTCAGTCCTGGGATGGCCATGTAGATTCTCCCACAATCTGCTTTGTGATATAAGAGGATTTTTGACCTGCTGATCCTCCGAGGAGTTTCCCTCCAACCCACCCACGCTTTCCCCTCATACAGCCTTTTAGAAACACACCAGGGCAGCTTCTCATTGGGTGCACTATTGTATTACTGCTTTTGCTGCTGCTGATAACTTGGAAATTTGCAGTTTTTTTGAGTTGTTTAAAGGGGTCATGGACTGAGAAACCAAAATTCCCCTGATCTTTTGACATATAAGAGGTCATTGTACTACAAAAACATCCTGTAAGCTTAAAAAAAACTTAAAACTTTCTTGGTAGTCTAAATCCAGCTTATATTAAAGCCAATCTGCCAAAGCATTGTGGAATGTGCCACATTTTATAACGTGATGGTGTGGCATGTAGTGTAATTAAAGATAAAGGCAAGCACAGCTACGCAGAAACCAAACAATAAAGATGGCTCCGAAGACACCAAGATGCCGATAACTAGGTTGGACCACATTGGCCGTTAACGATTAATCGACCGATAATTTTTAAAATGGATACTGAACGGAAATAAATAGTGCTCTACTATTTAAAACAAAAAAAGTAGCCTACTGAACCATACTTTGTAAATGAATAAAAATATTAATATTAATTATATATTGATCATTACAATTGTTCATTAATATTAACAAAAGCAACTAAAATTTTTATCAGCAAATGCTGAAATTAACACACTCTAACAAGGAACAATACTTCTTTTCTACAGCTTTTATCAATCTTAATGTTACAAATGGACTCATATTGTAAAGTGTTACCATTACATCAACAATCAAGCTAAAGATCTTTAAATATCTACACAAAGGCCACAGTATTGAAAATACATATGGATATTGTGTACTTTCACAATTTAACTGCTTCTATTCTAGAACATTTGTGGTTATCTAATCAAAATATAAAAATATGTTAGTCACACAACGGACAAAAGTGCAGCGCCGTGTCTAAAAGATCCGCTATCACACACACTGGACGCGTCACGTTCAATTCAAGCGGCGGTCTACAAGACTTTATTTGATCACCAAATGGGCAAAAGTATACTGCTGTCCTTTCTCCACTAATGCAGCATCTAGTCAACAAATTCATCGCTTAGTAATGACATGAAAACATGCACTACAGTATATACTGTACTGTTTTAAATCCGCCTTTGAAGTGTCCCACTCTGTGCAGCGTGAAGTGTCACGTGTCTAAACAAACGGCAAATGCTGTCAGTGATTTCCGCCACTAGAGGCCGCTCTCGTGCTGTATAACAAAGACTATAGGGACTTTGCTGCATATTGATGACGTTCTCAGCCGCTCCAGTAACGAACCCAACCCCGGAAAAACTATCGGCATGGATTTTTGCTGATAGACGATAGTTCCGCCAATCAACTATCGGTGCAGATTAATCGGCAAAACCGATACATCGGTCAACCTCTAGTACTGAGTATTTATGCGTACATCTGTGAAGGATGTAGGCTGTCAAACATACACAACTGTTAGCCAATCATAGCAGTGCACGTTTACTTTCGTGTCTACAGTCCGCCACACATATTCAATCAGCGTTTTGATGAAGGAGGTCAAAACAGGACAGAAAATTGCCTATTACTTCTAAATTATGATGTTTTTTGATGTCAAAATTTTGACCTCAAATAATAAAAATGTAAAAAATAATAAAATAATAATAAAAATGTAAAAAAGTTCATGATCCCATTAAACACAACTTGAAACATTAAAACACCCAACATAGGGTTTGTTGATGTTGATGTGATGTTGTATTATTATTTAAAGCATGATAGTTCACCCAAAAATTAAAATTGTGTTATCATTTATTCACCCTCATGTTGACTTACTTAAAATATAATTTGGAGAATGAATGAATTAATAAATTATTTTGTCCATGTAATGAAAGCCAGTGGGGTCCAAAAATGCTCATACATTTCTCTAAATATATTATTTATGTTATACAGAATAAAGAAAGCCATAAAGGACAACATGAGTATGAGTAAATGATGGACACTTTTTAAAAAAATATTTGGGTGAATTATCCGATTAATATTTAAATGTATAAAGTCAAAACATATGTATAAAGTAAGTTTCACTACCAGTCAGAAGTTTGAGGTCAGTAAGATTTTTATATTGAAAATAAATACTTTGTGAAATAATGTTTCAGAAGATTTATATTTTTAAATAAGTTTAAATGCTCTTCCTTTGAACTTTCTAGTTATGAAGTTTCCACAAAAATATTAAGTAGCACAACAAATTGATGATAATAATAAATGTTTTGGGGCACCAAGTCAGCATGTTAGAATGATTTCTGAAGGATCATGTGACACTGAAGACTGGAGTAATGATGCTGAAAATTCTGTATTTATCTGTATAAATGACTGTATTTAGTGCATTTGTGCAACAAATGCAGTGTTGGTGAGCATTTAAAACATATTAAAAAATCTTACTGACCCCAAACGTTTAAAATGTAGTTATGATCTGTTGTAATAATATAATGTAACCTGATAATATGCGGTGTATATCTTGGACTGCTTTGACTTTTTGAAACGGTGACTCTATTTATGTGACTGTCTGTTTTTCTCTCCTTTTCTTTCCATGCAGACTTTTACTTCTGATATGTCTTCAGTTATCAAGATGATTCCTACACACACGCACACACACTCGAGCACAAATGATCAATTCCAGCCTTCAATATCATTCAAACACTCAGGAAAAAAACATTATAACCATACATAGTTTGCCACAGTGCTTCCCTGCTTCTGTACTCTGAGCATTATTTCAGGCCATTGCCAATTAAAATGACTGTCCCAATGCTATATTAAGAGCTTTATGTTGATCCTTGTGCTAGCTTGTGTTTGGCAGTATGGTATGCAGATATCACATTGAGATATCACCTGTATTTGTCAGGACAGCACGTAGCGAGTGGGTCTTGTAGTGTCTTATCAGGAGCATTTTATTTGTAATGTAACAGGATGTTGTTTCTCTCTTTTTTCAGAAAAAAACCTTTGATTACTACAGAAGAATTGTAAGTGACATTGCTTCCTCACAAACGTAGAGAACTGGTTGTTGTTTTTCATTTATTGATATTGATTAGCTGGTTCTAATTGTATATTTTAGATCATCTACACACAACAGGCCGTCATGAGGTCAAGGGTCAAGTCCACAGTATCTCTTGGAGCGTAAGTAAAAATTAGAGTTAATGATTTTAGAAAGCACCTACACTGAAAAAAAAACTAGTGTGGAAACAGTTTTCACTTAGAAGTAGCTAGTAAATTTCACAAATAACACAGAAAGTAACACGCTGAATTAGACGTGAAATTTGAAGTAAAGTAAAACATGCTCCAAAAATCTCTGAAAACTTGTAAAAATCATTTTTTCCATTGGCTTTTCTTCTGAATCTCTATTTCGCTTCAGCCTGGTCAAGTATATGACGACATTTAAGAACCACGACCCGTTCCTCGTTCCCTGCCTCCCCAGCAATCCCTGGCAAACTGATGACGACTCTTACTGGGAGCTGAACATGACAGAGTAAGATTCCCTGAGAGCTTTTTACATTTATATTAGTTAGTTAATATTAATTTTAATAATTTTTGGTGTGTTGTACTTTTTTCCACAGTGTTGAAGTCCCCACAAAGATGAGAGTGGAGCGCTGGTCTTTTAGCTTCTATGAGTTGCTTAATGACCCACGGGGCCGTGCAGACTTCAAGGTTTTCCTAAAGAAAGAATTCAGTGGTTTGTGAATACTTCATTAATGCTTTGACGGTTTGTTAGTATAAAGTAAAACTACTGCTCACACACACATAAATTGATATTTGACTTTTATGGTGCTTTTGGTAATATTGCAGCCGGTATTATTTTATTATTTTTTATATACTCTTATTAAGAGTCTTATTAGAAAGTAATCTAAATTTAATTTTATATTTTAGTTTTCATTTTAATTTTGTGTAGTCATTTTGTTATGTACTTTTGTTTTATCTGTCTATCTATCTATAGTTTTTTTTTATAATTCTATTCCATTTATATTTTAGTTTTAATAATTGAATAATTTTAGTACTTCAGCCTATTTTGTTTTAGTAACTTTATTTTTTTTTAAGTATGTGCATTATATTAAATTTTTTTTTCGTTTCAGCTTTATGTCAATTAACAAAAATTACCTAATAGTTAGTTTTAGTTAACTATAACAACACTGATTGGAGATTGACAATGACTTCTGTACTTACTGATTATATTTGATTATAAGTTGTGGAACAAAATGAGGGTGTGCAAATAACAGAATTTCAATTTTAAACAAACTATTCCTGAAACTAACGTTTTCTCTCTTTTTCTTCATTTTCACTGCAGGTGAGAATCTAGCTTTCTGGGAAGCCGCTGAGGAGCTGAAATGGGGCACAGCAGCTTCTATGTCAGAGAAAGCGGAACATATTTTCAAGTAAAATGCATTTTTTTTTTATTGCACGTATCTTACGCTCATCAAGGCTGCATTTATTTGATCAAAAATACAGAAAAACTGTAATATTGCAAAATGTTATTACAATATAAAATAATGGTTGTTATTTTAATATACTTTAAAATGTAATTTATTCCTGTGATGCAAAGCTGAATTTTCATCAGCCATTACTCCGGTCTTAAGTGTCACATAATTCTTCAGAAATCATTCTAATATGCGGAATTATTATTAGAATTAGAATAAGTCTTTGCTCTTACTTTTTATCAATTTAGCACATCATTGTTGAAAAAAAGTATTAATTTCTTTAAAAAAAAAGAAAGAATAAAAATGTACTGACCCCAAACCTTTGAATGGTAGTTTATATTGTTAGAAAAGATTTTTAACTTTTTATTAATCAAAAGAATTCTGAAAAAAGTATATATAAGCAGTACAACTGTTTCCAACACTGATAATAAATCAGCATATTAGAACGATTTCTAAAGGATCAGACTGGAGTAATGATGCTAAAAATTCAGCTTTGCATTACAGGAATAAATTACATT
Organism: Labeo calbasu; assembly: GCA_019740295.1. NCBI lineage: Eukaryota > Metazoa > Chordata > Actinopteri > Cypriniformes > Cyprinidae > Labeo > Labeo calbasu. The sequence goes on from JAHKKF010537554.1 coordinate 59,959, forward strand.
TCAAATAGAAAATATTTTTTCTGTATTTTTGACTGAGCATAAGAAATTTTTGGGGGGTTTTTTGTAGAACCTTTTTGGCCCCAGGAGCACCACGCTGGATCAACATTGATGGCAGGACAATGGGTCTTACAGTAAAGGGACTGGAACATCCTCACCGATACGTACTGGATGCTGCCCAGACCCACATCTTCATGCTGATGAAAAAGGTATGATCATATCCTCGGCTCTGTTGTTGTGTCTGATCAACTGCAATCTGTATTTAAACGTGCCATTTTTTTGTATGTTTGTTTTTTGGTTAATAAGGATGCACACCAAACATTTCTAATTTCTGAACTCTACGTTTCTTATTTAGGATACCTTTTATCGCTACCTGAAGTCACCAGTTTACAAGGAAATGCAGAAAAAGGCCATATCACCGGAACCACACAGTTTCTCGTAAGTCAGTTTTTTGTATATGCATGTTGACCAATAATTCACCCTCTCTTATACACTGTAAAAAAAACAAACATTTTTTTCAAGTTGCAAATAAAACTAAGACTGGAGTCATTTTTATATATAATACTATTTTAGTTTTTCTATTTCGACATTTCTTGTTTACCGCAGTGTGTTACTTGTCATTTCTCGTGTGTTACTTTCTCAGTTTTTAAATGAAAATTGTTTATGCACCAGTTTTTTGTCAGTGTACTGATACATTTTGTTGATATGGCTACAGAGTGTCTTTATTCCAAATTCTACACAAGTAATTTCATATTTATAAAACATGTGTCACCAAACCAACGGTGTCTTGCTATAAAAAGGCTTGTTCTCCCCTCCCCTCAGTAATTCACAGCTGCAGCAAAACATGAGGAACCGCAGGCCGAGCATCAGCCCCATCATCACCTGGCAGAAGGAGCAGGAAGAGAAAGCAAAGGCAGCAGCTGCAGCTGGACCCATAGACATTAAAAAACTGATGGCCAGCAAATTAGATCGCAAATAGAAAGTTAGAGACAGACGCATGCTGGAAATGCTTTACCTAACAATCTGACTAATAAAACGAGACCCATATAAGGATTAATGATTCTTGGGTGCTCTACTTGTACAGATCCAATACAAAGCCTCTTATAATAGAGCTAAATTTAGAGACTCTTTGCTGTACACAGAACTGAAACTAAACATAAAAATAACAGTTAAACTATGTACATATGACTGCCCAACTGCTAGTTCCTATCATTTGTATTGCTACATCCAAATTTTTGTAGTTTGCAAAATACTACTTTTTTTCAGATCACACTGGTTTCAATGCAGTAATTCTGTTCATCCAACACAATTACCTTCAATCTCTGTTTACCTGTATAGCAGTTTCTCATAGTGTGAAGATGTTTTGTATATGTGCAATAGTCATGGTGAATACATGTATATCTTCTGTTAAAGATGTTGTATGATGGTTGTAATAAAGCCTGCAGTCTTGGAGAAACTTCTTTGAATATATAACTAATCTTCTTTTAAAGCTGCATTACGTAAGTTTTGCCTCTTTGTCGCCATATCTCTTTGAA
>JAHKKF010537555.1:0-43566 GCA_019740295.1 Labeo calbasu
AAAAAAAAGAAAAGAAAACGATTGTAGGGCCCTATTGTTCAAATTGTTGAAATTGAGATTTTTTTGACTTATTTTTTCACTGAAATAATGTACAGAGAGTAAAGAGTAAAGTAACTGTTACCGAAAAGAGTGAATGAAAAGTTTAAATGAAAATTGAAAATGTAATAAAAATATTATGTGGAAACTAAATGTTGAAACTAGTCTAAACATTGTGAAAACGAAAAATGTCATAGCTAACAGCTGTGCCTTTGTGTTTCTAGCCTACATGTCTCTGTTTCCAATTTGCATCTTCGTATCATGGCTTGTACAAGGTCACAACATGTCACAATAGATTTGCTTACACATTTACTGTGCAGATTCTAGGACACTGTACTGTTATAAGTTAGATTGTATATTAACCTCTCTGACATGCTAAAAAAAATAATCTTTCCTTTCTGCCCACCTTTCTTCAAAAGAGCTTATGTATCAAGTTGGCTTTAATTCTCACGTTTGTAATTTTTTAATGTTACACTGAGTGTAGATGTCATATCCCTATAAGATTAGACTGTGTGACAAAACTGACTCCAGTAAAATATATTAATCTGGTGGTCAGATTGTAAGTTTTCAGTTAGTTTTCTTACTGTGCCCACTGAGTGTTTAACAAACCTACTTGCTATGTGCGAATTCCAGTCTTATCACTCCAGCATAATTTTTCTGACTGCCTGACAAGCTCTCCCAACAAAAATTATGACCAATGTAAACAGTCATCACTGTGAGTCTTACAAAAATATGCTTACATTGGGTTGTACATCTTCCCCTACTGCAGATACAGGCATGCAGGCAGCATAGCTCACATCACAAGTCTTTCATCATTGCCCTCTCTCACCCTCTGGGGGGAACCCTGGACTACTGACAAAAATCTGAAAGATGTAAGTGTGTGCGTGCATACAATATAATGAACGTACAGTCAACTGTGAAGATTTTATACAGTTGTAAATGGTATTCCACAGATATAGTCCAGCAAGTGTGTTTATGGATGTGTCTGTGTTTGCTGTGATATGCCATAAATAAACTGCATTCTTTCTCAGGTCAGTGAGCTCTGAAGTGTTTTCTCCTCACTTCTCTGCAGGAAGACAAAGACAAATGGCTTGCCTCAGTACATTGCTTCATTTCTCTTTCTCTTCATGCTAATGCTAAAAAGAAGTATTCTTAAGAGAATAGTAGTCTATAAATAGGCCGTTATTTAAAGCTTTCAGTTAGAGCAGTCAGTGATTGAATGTTACATTCTGAGTCGTTTTACTGCCTAAATAGATAAATGGGAAACTAAAAAATAAGGCCAATTATCATTCCCAGTAAAATTTCCCTTTAACATTTCCATCACACATCTACCACCTAGTGGACAAACAGTTAATATAAAGGACTGAGTTTTACTCAGTGTAGACAATCCCTTGAAACATCCCAATCATATATGTGTTGTCAAACTTAAAAAAAAAAAAATGATGATTGCATAAAATCTATAAACCTCAAATTAACGATTGTCATATGTGTAATATAAGATGTCCGTGAGTTTTTGGTTAGTAGCCTAGCTCTTAGTTCTTCTAGCTGATTACAGTTTTTAAAATTCTTGTAACATTTCAGTCTATGATAGTTTACCTCAGTACTCCTTTTCTTAATAGTAACAGCACTGATCATTGGCTTAGAATACTTATAGGCGTACTGATTTGTCAATAACAGTTAGATGTAGAAAAAAAAACTGAATACCTACCATGGACACCAGGTGGCGATATTTATCAAAAAATAGCCACAAAGTCAGAAACGACTGAATTATATCAGAAACATAATGTTTAAGAACAGATTTAGCCTTACGATTTACCCAACTTCCTTTTCCAGTAAAAGTTAGTAGGCTAGAGTTAGTAGTGTTTTTTGTTTGTTTGTTTGTTTCATTTCAGGTGTGGTGTGGAAATATTAGCAGCCTATTTAAATGATTTCAGGGAGGTTTGAAAATGCGTCTCTAAAATTTACATTTTTTCCTTGCGTGTTACAGGTCAAATCGGTACAATCTCGTTGACGCACCTTGGTTTCTGTACGAATGCCTCGCATCTTCCACGAAAATTGGAGAACACTATAACCTGTGCACAGACTGCTGAGGGGAGTTGTGTGGAAGGTCATTTTAACATTAATCCTATGTATTTTACTAGAACTTATTTTGTAAGAGCTAAGTTAATAGATCTGTTTTTGTTTGTTTTGTTTTTTTTTTTTTACTTTCTGCATAATTTTTAGTAGTAGGTATAGCCCAATTTTAATTACATTAAAAAAAATGCTGGGTTATTTTTTTCTAATCCAAATGCTGGGTTCAGCCTATTGGGTCACTTTATTGGGCTGTTTTTAATATTTTTACCCAGGGGCTCATAGTTTTTCTGCACTCTAAAAAAATTTTTTTTTTTTTTTTTTTAACCCAAATAAGGGTTCAGCTTGTTGGGTCATTTTATTGGTTTATTTTTAATATTTTTTACCCATGTGCTGGGTAGTTTTTCTGTAACTAAGCTGCTGGGTCATTTTTAATGCCGGGTTATTTTTCTACCCAAACGCCTTTTGCCTTGCATAACATAAACTAATTTTATTCATTATAATACTGAATTACATTTAATTTGTTCATTTTAATCTTAAAATAAGTTCACTAATCTCAGTATTTGTTTATGGGCAGGTTATGGAGTCAGTCATGACATCTTTCATCTACGAGTGAAACGCAAGGCGGCAGTCTGAGGTTCGTAGTTCCCCCGGTGAACAGCAGCCCATCACCAGCTCAAATGTCAGTGACACACCGGCACGAGAATTAGCACTATTTCGGTAAAAAGTGATTGCAAAGAATGGTTGTATACACTTAAACTAAAAAGCTACTTTTAAATGTTACATTTTTTTTAAATGATTGTTAAACAAATTTAAATGTATGTAATATTGTAAACTATGCTGTATTCACTCAAATAAATTCAATTTATCTTATATTTTGTCCACTGGTGTTCTTGCTTAATAATAAATGTTCAAGCCAGCAATATATTAATTTGTTAACAATAGTTGACTTTAAAAAAACAACCCAAAATAACCCAGTGTGTGTTCTGTCCAATATTTGGAATATTTGGACAGAACAAGCTGTGTATTGTTTTTAACCCAGCAATTTTCAGAGTGGCCAGAAAGGGTACAACATGCTGTTCATTACTCCTATAGTTTATGACTGCAGAAAATATATATGTATTTTATTGAACACTGATGGAACAACACATTTTATGTGAAAATAAACCATAAAAAGCTTTGTCTTGTTTTGTTTAAAAATCTTATAAACATATGAAGTGGCCAGGGGAGGACCTCTTTGTCCCACACGTTAACCAACTTGAGGCTAAAGGCAGTATTGATAAAAGTACTTTAGCAATGGTTTGCATTAATACTTGTTTGTAATATTTTCTGGTTATGATGAAATATAAAATAATTAAAAATAATTTCTTAAATATACTGTCAATAAAATGTTAATTTTAAAAATTTGAATAAATAAAAACTCTAAAAGCTTTGAAGGAGATCCTATATAGCTTAGCCGTAGTAACAATAAATATATGTTATATAATAATTATTATCAGATTTTTAAATATATTTGTTTTATTATATTGTAATTATTTTAAAGTGGACACATAAATAAATATCTAATTATTAAGTAATTTGTGAAAAACTACTTACAAGTACTTGTATCATAAAAATCTACGCTAGCTAGTTTCAAGGAATAGTTGGCTTGCCATAAGAGGGGTTTGTTTTTCAGTTTTCATATGAAATGCGGGCGGAGTTTCTCCAGTGTGAGGAGCAGCTGCTGCAGGGCCACTGCTGGCTTCCATTCATTACCGTACATTCGCTTGTGTCCATCACCGCATGAGTAGACGCGTTCATCTTATGCCTAAAAGAGATTCCTGATCACCTTCATTCATCGCTAATGTGGACGAGCGCCGGGAGAGACTGAACGCCAAACCGTCAGGAGGTATTTTCTGCAGTTTGTGGTGGGAATGCTGATGTGAGCTGTTACTGCGGAGACTCTCCGCTTATAGAGGAGTGTTTACCGAGCTGATCTCAGGCGCACTGCAATGATCGCTTCATCACATCCAGTCTGAATTTGGTCGAATCGCTGGTGCCGAGGGGACTGGATTGGTTTTACCCCTGCTAACGAGGAGATCAAAATGGGGAACAGTTTCTCCAACATATCTGCGTTTCAGTCCCTCCATATAGTGATGCTTGGCTTGGACTCCGCAGGGAAAACCACGGTCCTTTACAGACTGAAATTCAACGAGTTTGTCAACACCGTGCCTACAATAGGATTCAACACGGAAAAAATCAAGCTGAGTAACGGCACTGCCAAAGGAATAAGCTGTCATTTTTGGGACGTTGGTGGCCAGGAGAAACTCCGGCCCTTGTGGAAATCTTACAGTAGGTGCACGGATGGCATTATTTATGTAGTGGACTCTGTAGACGTGGATCGACTGGAGGAGGCCAAGACGGAGCTGCATAAAGTCACCAAATTCGCTGAAAACCAAGGAACGCCGCTCTTAGTCATAGCTAATAAACAGGACCTGCCGAAATCTCTGTCTGTGGCGGATATAGAGAAACAGCTGGCGCTCCAGGAGCTCACGCCTGCCACCACGTACCACATCCAGCCGGCCTGTGCCATCATCGGCGAGGGGCTTCACGAAGGCATGGACAAACTGTACGAAATGATAGTCAAACGACGAAAAAGCCTCAAGCAGAAGAAAAAGCGATAACTCTCTACGAAGCCTGCACCTGCCTTTTTCCATTGCTGATGGCCTGAGTCATTGGGTTTGCCATTTCAACGTTGCACTGTTGACATTCATCTGAATGGTTGTTTGTTGTCGAGCTGGATTTATGTTGCATGTGATCGTGATGGCGCAGGTCAACCAAAAAAGAAAAAAGAAATATGGAAATGATTTGTTTAATATAAAAGGGCTGGTCCCGATTAAGCTGCCATTAATTTGCATAGCCTGGTCATCCGTTTGAAGGAGTTCTCTACTGAAGCACTGTGAAAAACGCTGTAACATTTCATGGAACGCTTGATATCTTATGGAACATAGAGTGAACTTTTAAGAACATTATCGAGAACTGTAGCTTCAAAATCCCAGAAGGGGGTTTGAGGACCTTGTAATTCACAAAATTACTGTAACTTCACTGGGCCCGAGTGTGTACGAGGCCTCGTGAAGACGTCTAGATTTACAGGAACTCTGAAGAACACAAGTGATGGACAAGGCGTTGCCTGCGATACAGTCCACCTCTAAGCACTTTTTTTCTTACCAAGATAGTAGTGTACAACACTGTAGATCAGATATTAGACTGTCAGTGTATTACAGAGTCGAGATGAATCCTGAAGTATTTTTCAATTAAAATGTGTGTTAAAGCAAACACCTTATCTCATGTTCTTTATCAAGGTGATATGAGGGTAAAAGCTATTTGAGGTGAATGCAGCTGGATACATTTCTGAGGATACATCTCTCATCTCAGATTTTTGTATGTTTTCAGAAGAAATTGTGATAGCATTGTTTTTTGTACCATGGAAATTTCGCAAGCTTGAATCAGTAATTTTTTAGGCTTGGTTAAAGGAGGGTTAGTTTAGAAGCTACCAAATTTTTTGTAAACACTGAAAGAGGCCAAAAAAACAGACAGATCACTTTTCAATTAAACTAGTTTGGGTTTTTTACCTTCAGCACATTTGAATTTAACAAAACTGTGTAATTCCTGCAATTTTATCTACATGCACTACATGCAAGTTGTTTTGTACAAATAGTGTGTGTTTGGATAGCCATGCCCTTTTTGTTATATTAGCTTGGGAGAATAAGCCCCCTTTCCAGACATGCTGACAATGGTGTCTTTCTATCCCATAAAACTCTAGGGTTTCATCCCAAGAGGAAAGAGATGGTCAGTCTATACAAAAACCCCCATTTAAAAAACCTGGCTGGTCACGTACAGCCACAAGTGTAGTGAAAAGTTACTAAATTTGGGATTTTAACAAAATTTTGAATCTCCAAGAAATTATTATATAATATTCTGTATATGTGTTTTTTGAGCATGGTCTTCATTCATCGAGCCCGTACATCAAAAAAAGTCACACTGAGTTTAATGATGCATTTGTGTTACAAACTGTGAAAAAATCTGTTGGGGGTAGTTGGTAAGAGTAATTCATCTTGATTTGATAGGCAGGATGATAAGAGCCTCACTCTGCATGAAACTTTGATGAAGATCAGGTTTCACATGAGGCTTTTGTGGAGACAGAAGGCAATTCCCTGAGTACCTCCAAATGGACAGCAGAAGATGATGCCATAATGAGGTCATCAAGGCAATCTTTACATTTGTCTTGTCTGATAAAGTCTAACCTCTCATTTCTAACATCTCTCAGTTAACGTTCAGTACTGTTATACGTTCATAGTGAAACAGTATCCAATATATGACATATTTAACAGAACCCATGATGTAGGGATCATTGACTCAGAAATGTTTAATATTTTAAATGCAGTTGTAGTTAGAATTAATCACACCTTCATATAGATGGAAACAGGTCTGGAAAAAATGTGCTAACAGATCTCTCACAACCTTCTGCTGGAAACTGTTGAAGTAAAGATGTATTTTTAACAGATTCTGTCTTGGTCACACATGATTAAACCATAGAGGACCTTCCTCTAACAAAGATAGAAATGGTGGCAAAAATTAGCAATTGCTGAGTCAGAAGGAAAAGCTTAAAATACTGCAACAAGGGATTTTTATGTTTCCACATTGCAGTCCTACAAGATACCACACACTCTCAGCTATTCTGCATACTGTGTTTAACTAAAACTGTTGACAGAACAAGCAGTTGTTCTGGATATGATCTAAAGCAAACAATAATATGAATGTCAAACTCTATTCAAATCAGAGGAAACCTAGGCCTGATTTCACAGACAAGGCTTAGACTAAACCAAGATTAAGCCATAGTTCAGTTAGGACATTTCAGAAATTTTTATGAACATGCCTTAGAAAAAAACATTACTGGCGTGCATCTTGAGACTAACCAAAGGCACTGGTATATTTTAAGATCAGTTAGTGCATGTTTCTTTCAGTTGAAACAGCTCAGACTTACATTTTAGTCTAAGACTAGGCTTAAGCCTTGTCTGTGAAACCGGGGACTAAAGATTGTTTAATAATATTTAAGATTTTGTGAGTGTGTGCATGTTTTAAATGTGTGTGTTCCTCCACCTGTGGAACATGCTGATAATCTGTTTTCTCAGCTGCGGTTTCTGCTGGCTGTTATTGTTTTAAAGGTTTAATTTATACATATATATACGTTAGTATGTGTATTTAAAGGCACAAAGCTATTAAGCAACCCGCTCAGTGTGAGAAGCAAATGTGGCCCTCCTGTCAATCAAATGCAAAATTTCTGGCCCTATATGTGTAAATTGTGCTCAGACTTGAGGTGCCTGAAAGAAAGAAAAGTGTGAGATGTGAGTGAGAAATCTACGGAGGAGGGGAAAGCTGTTTACATTTCCCTAGAGAGGGGGATGGGGACAGAGACACATAATGGGTGAGTGTCTGTGCCGGGGGCAGGGGTTTGTGGGTGGATATCTCCAGGTTCCTTCAGGGAATAGCGCAACAGAAAGAAGAAACCTTCGATAAATGGCTGCAATCAATGCCTGTGTCCTCCCTCTCAAGGGAGAGTAGAGAATGAGAGCCAAAACCCTGAGCCATGCCCATCAGGCCAGTTTCAACACAATTCAAGTATCAAGAAGCATTATTGGCATTTAGCGTTTACATTCCCAATGCACTTATTAAGTTGCATATGTGCAAAAACACTCAATCTAACAGTCTCTTAATGACGTTTTATCGTGGTTTTAACCAAATGTTAGTATAGCTGCAGAAAACAGTACCAAAAAGCCTGAAAAGGCATTAACAATCCTAAGACAGATTTCAAACCACTTATTTTGTCCATTAACTTCTCATGCTGTGCACATGGGAGTCTCCCATTGGATTTAGGGTTAGGTCAACCTCTTTTCCCAACATGCTTGGCTGCACATGCAGACTTTGCTTGGGGCGGATGTGTCTGATTCTGTGTAGATGTTGTACAGTGCTTATTTATCATTCAAATTGCATAAGAGAGACATTTATCAGATTATCTTAAGTGAAAAAACTTGAGTAAACTCTGCACTAACTCCTAAAGATGAAGCTTTTACATTGCCTTTAAATCACATCTAACTCCTAAAGGTATAGTTCACTCCAGAATGAAAATTTCCTGATAATTTACTCACTCCTATGTCATCCAAGATGTTCATGTCTTTCTTTCTTCCGACGAAAATATATTAAAGTTTTTGAGGAAAGCAAACAATTTTCGTCCATATACTGGACCTCAATGGCATGTAAAAAACTGGTTGAAGGTCCAAACTGGAGTTTCGGGGCATCTTCAAAGGGCTCTACACAATCCCAGCCCAGGAATAAGGATTTTATATAGCGAAACAAATATATATTTATATACTTTTTAACCACAAGTCATGGATGTGCATCGCAAAACTAGTGCAAGACGAGCATTTGTGGTTAAAAAGTACATAAATTTGTATTTTTTTAGAAAATGACCAATCTTTTACTAGATAAGACACAATCCCAGCCAAGGAATAAGGGTTTAATCTAGCGAAACAATTGGTCATTTTCTAAAAAAAAAAAATAAAAATGACATACTTTTTAACCACAAGTCACGGATGCACATCACAGAGCTTTTGTGGTTAAAAAGTATATAAAATTGTATTTAAAAAAAAAAAAAAAAAAGATCAATCTTTTTACTAGATAAGACTCTTATTCCTCGGCTGGGATCGTCCATTGAAGCTCCACTGAAACTACAATTTGGACCTTCAACCCACCGATCCTCCACTATATGCAGAAAAATGCTGGAATATTTTCCTCAAAAAAAAACATTATTTCTTTTTGACTGAAGAAAGACATTAACATCTTGGATGACAAGGGGGTGAGTAAATTATTGATAAATTTTAATTCAAGTGTGAACTAATCATTAAAGCTATTAGTACCTTTCAAAAGTTTGGAGTCAGTAATGCCTTTTGCTCTCCTGCTCACTTTGGGCAGAACAGAGGGAGGCTTCTGGAACACTCCTCCCCACCCCCACACCACAAAATACAGCATAATTAATCCATGAGAAACAAAGTGTGTAAACAATCTAAATCACATTGCACCAGCAGTCATGTAGAGACAAATTAATTAGGTCTTTAATCTAATGACAAAGGGCACCTGTCAGACTCTGAATAAACAAACAGGCGTTTGACATCAGCAGACCACTGCAACCCATGAGCAGTACTGAACCGCTGGAGATCCACACAGCCCTTAGCAGTGTAGAAACCATTCATGATACACGACTTTATTCTTTATTCAGAAAGCTGGATATGAAATAGTATCTTACATACATGCTTCAGGCATAAAAGGCTTTTGAAAAGCTTCCTTCTCTTATGTCTTGACTTTGTACCATCGTAACAGAACCCACAAATGGATGTTTGATAAGTGTGAAACGGCAGCTACACCCTACAGACTTTTTTGTTCTGGGGAGAAATCTGGGTCACATCCCACACCCACCTCTTCTAATGTTTTATGTTTTTAGGTCATTATACAATAATTTAATTGTTTGTGCTTAGTAAGATCAGGCTATAACTTTGGGACACTGGGATAAGCTGAATGTACGTGTTCATTTGATAACACAGAATATAAAACACTAATATTTCAGCCCTTAGCTAAATCAAAATAACTTCTGGAATAATGTTGATTACCGAAAAAATATTTTTGATGTATGACCCTTCTTTTTTAAAAAAAGAAATAAAGTGAAAATCTGGGTTACAGTGAGGCACTCATTGTAAGTTAATGAGGCCAATCCTTAAACATTAAAACACTCTCTTTTTAGCCACAAGATATAAACAATATGCATGTTAACAGGATTTAAGCGGGAAAAACACACTTACTAATCTTTTATGCAGTTTATCCAATTTTAGAATTTTGTTACTATGGCGTAAAGCCTAAAACAAAAATGATAAGCCTTTATCTGTACAGCTCAAACAATACAGTTTTAACAGAAGGTTAAAGTAAGCATTTTCATTGTAAGCAACCTTGATTTTTTTGCTATAGTCAAAACACATTCTGTCAGTTGAACTTACTGTATTGAACATGTACTAAATATTAATTCAAGAGAAGCTTTAGAGCAGCATCATCTTAAAGGGGACCTATTATGCATAAATCACTTTTATAAGGTGTTTGAACACAGTTGTGTGGCCACAGTGTGTGAAAACAACGAGCCTGTCACAAGTCCTGTCCCGACTCGTTGCTCCGTAACAGAATTCTCGACCCAGAATGATAATGGAACCTTGTATTTATACTGTGTTGGCTGCAGCTGTATGCGTAATGGGTGAAGTGGAGCATGGGAGATGTAGTCCAGGGTGTAGTACAACAGTCTGTGTAGTGTGAAAGTCAATAAATATGGTGGCAAGGCGACCTCTGGTGGCAGGCAGACTGGACAGGACTCGTGACACAGCCTAAGCCTATAAAGGTAAAAATTCACCTACTCATTTTTTTATAATCCCAATAAATCATAAACAGAACAGGTCTCTCAGTACAAGCAATTTCAGATTCTCTCTACATCGTTGTCATCGTTGGGAGAAATCCCTGCCATGTAAGCATAGACACAGTCCTGACTGAGCAGCAGTCCGCCATTACTGTTTTCTTACTGTAGCTGCTGGAGATATACAACATCAGCGCCAAAAGAGGCATCACAAGTGTTGTGTTTTGGGATGCACCAACGAACCAACACGTTCTCACTCCCAACTCGTCGCATATTGATTCCTGGGCAGGACCCCTTTGGCTTCACTTCTTGATGCTCAGGGTACCCCTTTAGCGTCATTTTTCAACGTGTAGGGTCCTCCAGTACTTTACATAAGAAAACCTTGGCGTTACTGTGCTGACGCGAAAAGGCACTGGGAATTTTATTGTCATGAATAAATTATATATTGGGTAATAATATTGCTATTAATGCATATATGTTGGGGTGTGATTTTTATTTTTTTCATTGCAAACAGTCAAAAGAGTTTCATTTATATTACACTATTTACACATTTAACCCAACCCCTGCCCCTAAACCTAACCATCTGTCAACAAAACACAGGCAGATACAGGCAGATACAACTATATTCATAATTTATTCAAAAAGTATTAATATTCCAAAGGTTCCGAAGCAAAACGATTGATTTGTAAAAAGAATAAATGCGATCGCCGTCTCTGTCCGACGTTCTGTGCGCTGCTGCAGTCTGTCTGTGCCTGAATTCAAAAAATGCTGCCAGAAGAAGTGAGCTTTGGTTGTGAAATGCTTTTGGCTCCTGCGTCTCTCGTGACCGATTGCGTCATGCTGTTGTGAAATGCCATTGGGTCTTATGTGTCTCGTGACCGATTGTGTCATGCTAAAATTCAGGAGTATCTTTTTGAATGAGATATGAGCGCGTTAACAGAGTGGGATCATTTTCAGCGATTACCTTCTGTTATTCGCATAAGGATATCGTATGGCTTCAGAAGACTCGGAATGCAACAGGACTTGTTTGTAATGCTTTTATACTGCTTGTTTATGGTCAGTTTTTGCAATAAATATCTGAGACTGTACTTATTATTAGCCTGTTGTGTCTTTTATATTGTTCAGAAGTGGGTAGGTTTAGGATAGGGATGGGGTTAGGTGCTCCAAATAAAGTATACATTTATATAAAATAATTTCTATTTTTAGAAATGCATGCAAACCATTAAATTAAGACAAACAACTGAAAACAATGGAGGACACTGTGCATCGAAAAATGACGGTGAAGGGGTACCCTGAGCATCAAAAACTGACGCCAAAGGGTCCTGACCAATCGTCGATATGTGACGAGTTGGGAGTGAGAACGTTTTGACAAACATAGGAGTCTCCATAGACTCCCACTGTCTAAGCGGCTGAGGACACTGTGGTTAAATTTTATTTCTGAATTAAATGTCCCAGAAAAAATCAGTCCCCTATATGTTTTAGAATCAATACCAATGTTTCATGCGTGAACATCATTTCCAAAAAAACGTAAGAATCACGCATTTGCTTTCCAGATTGTCTTTCTAAAAGAGCTTCTTGGCACTCTGTAAGGCTAATGTCGCTAAAGCTACCTGTTTTCACTGATGCTGCCTTCACGTGCTACCAGAATGATCATGAATAGGAATGTGGTAGTTAAAAACTGCATATGAAACCAATATGAAGTTAACCGCTTGAAGCTTGGAATCACATGTGGAACTTATAAAGTTTGTGATAGCACGCAATGGCACTATGATACCAGCTACATCATTATTTTTATTGTGCTGTGCTCCCTAAATGCGCATTTATTATGCATAGTACAATCAGATGACTGACTTTTAAACTGGTTCCGGTTCAAACACATAAGCCTGAACATTGCTACTAAGAGTTTCTGATATTTTCAGTGGGCAAGATTGTCTCATTTTGATTTTGTCAGCCCTTGAAGCTCCGCCCTCTGCTGAAAAGGGGGCTGGGAGCACCAGCTCATTTGCATTTAAAGGGACAAACAAAAAAATGTCTCGTTTTGGCTAATACCCTAAATGTGGTAATTTTAACAAGCTATAAAAAATGATCTGTTGGGTATTTTGAGCTAAAAATTCACATACACACTCTGGGGACATCAGAGATTTATTTTACATCTTGTGAAAAGGGGCATAATAGGTCACCTTTAAATCTTATCTCATGAACTGTTCATTGATAGATCATTTCTGTTAGGACTTTGTGTCTTGTTTCGTACAGCAACTCATAAACAGACATTTCGAAGCCACCTCCACTTTCCTTGTGAACCTGAGACGGCCACTGAAGTGAAAATGATTTCCGTCTTCAATTCCCAGAAGCCCAAGCTGGGGAACTCCTTTCAGATGGAAATGGAGCGACTTTCTGTTGCCCTGCTCTCTATTGTTCCCTCTCTCTCTTTCTCTGTCCCACCCTATCTGACTCTCTTCTATTCTTGTTCCTCATGTGCTCCTGAATCAAACTCAGCAACACCATCTTTTTGCTTTGCAGAGAACTGTGAGTTAATTTTTTGTAGCACATTTGTTGAACACTAAAATAGCATTTCCCACACAGTATTTCTGAACTCTACGTGGCACAAATGTGTATATATACCCTTAAATGTTCCTGAACAATGAATTGATTCATTGTTTAACAAGAACTTCCTTTTACCTCTTTCATTCATTAATATAAACTCATTACTCATTATGTGGAAAGCACCAAACCAATCAATCCAGCTAGAGGTTGTGCTGGTCCTGCTTAATATTTAATGATTATCCTGGTATATAGTCAAAACTGCACAATTTTTAATAAACATCAGATGCTTTGTATCAAATACCTTGTATGTTAATAAAGTGTCATTAAATGTCCATTTCCTATTTAAAATAATTCATTTCTATTGTTCTATGTTCGTTTAATTCAAACGTAATGTATTCCTGTGATCACAAAGCTGAATTTTCAGCAGCCATTACTTCAGTCTTCACTGTCACATGATCCTTCAGAATCATTCTAATATGCTGATTTGCTGCTCAAGAAACATTTCTTAAATGTTGAAGACAGTTGTGCTGCTTAACATGATACATACTATTCAGGATTATTTGATGAATAGTTAAAAGAACAGCATTTTTAAATGATTTTTCTAATGTAAAAGTATTTAATGCCACATTTGCTGAATGAAAGCATTATTATTATTATTATTATTTATCTTAATGACCCCAACCTTTTGAACAGTATAGCGTATATTTAAATTGCTTGCTTAAAAAAGTGCTAAATATTATATAGTCACAAACCATGTTGCTAATTCATTCCTTCTGTTTGAGAAATCATGTTTTAGTGTAAAGGAAATTGCAAAATTGGAAAATTTCCCAATGATGACACATGATCAACGGCGTGTTGGAACCAAACTCTGTACAAGTTTAGGTTTGAAATTTGGTAATTGACTTGACCTGACATACACCATCTGAGTACATTAGAAAGTTATTTTAGAGGTTATGTCTCAACAAGTGTGGTTATTGTACCCAAAAAGTCTCTCAATAAAAAGTATATTGTAATAGTTAGAATAAATATACAATAATAGTACAATGAAGGTTCCAAAAGGGGGTTTTCGTACTAATGAAATTTAAAAGATCCATTTGGGGGTCCTGAAAGAACTTTTAAGTTTTCCTTTTGTCCACCATAAAGAACTTTTAGTGGAATGGAAAGGTTCTATGGAAGTTATAGGTTCTTCATAGAGCACTAGATTCCAAAAAAGACACTTTTTAGTTATTCTGGCTCCCACCCAATATGACAGAGCGTCCCATTTTGAGGTACATGCCGTTTTACAAAACACCATTGTGTTAGATTTCTCACCAAAACCACTGTTGTCTAGGTGGGGTGATGCAAACCTGTCTGTTAAATCTCCATGACGTCTATAAGATTGTTTCAGATATTTAAAACAAACACAGAAAACCTGTCTTTCTACTCTATTAGCCTACATAGCTGTGGTTGTGAACGGTTTAATAATTTAAGTAGACCAGTATAATGTGTTACGTAACATAACGCATACAGTATAACGATCATCATGACTACCTGTCATTAACGGGCTCTTCTGGTTGTCTTGCCCTGAGCTCACCGCAGTCATTCAGAGCCACATGCCTAAAGTTAGTGCTCATCGCCCATTTCAGCTTCTTCTTGGAACTATAAAGTCTGGATTTGAGTTGAGGAGGGGGATGGTCAGAGATCTGCACAAAAATGCCACTTACTTGGGGGTTGAAGGCCAAGCAGCACTATTTGCTCGGGCGAAGGCTTTTTGTGAAAAGTGTCACAGGTCAAAGGTTAAAGTTCTACGAGTCTACGCATGGTTGAGTAAACAAACCGGCCTTATAAGTCACACTAATCCATGAGAGGAAGACAGAGCCATGACACGACATCCTGGAAAAATATAATCAATCGTTAAGCTCCAAAAGCCTCAGCTTTAAAGAAATACAAAAACGAATGACTAAGAGGAATTTGAAACATCAAAGAGCAAGTCAGGATTTTCATTTACACTTATTGTGCAATAAGTGATTTAAAGGTTTGAAATGAATTTCATTTTATTATAAGACAGAATAAAAAATAGTTTCTTGGTCTGTTTTTGTAGCAGAAATGTCATGTACGGCGGCATTACATGCAACTATACATGTTCAAATTTATATATAAAATATATAAATGTTCAATAAAGACATACAGTACTTCAAAGAAGACTGCTGTTTATTTAAAGGTAAAAGACGAATTCTGGGCTCTCTATATTACGGAAGCTGTTTCTACCACTGAATTAAAAAAAATCTTTTTTTCTTGCAATTTAGATTTTTTTTTTTTCTTCAGAACTGCATGATACAAACTCACAATTCTGACTTTTTTCTTGCAATTCTGACTTTTTTTTTTAGAACTGCATGACATAAACTCACAATTCTGAATTTTTTCTTTAGAATTGCATGATACAAACTCACAATTCTGACTTTTTTCTTCAGAACCGTATGATACAATCTCACAATTCTGACTTTTTCTTTAGAACTACATGATACAAACTCACAATTCTGCCTTTTTTCTCACAATTCTGACTTTTTTTCTTGCAATTCTAACTTTTGTCTCGCAATTGTGAGTTTTTTTCTTAGAGCTGCATGATACAAACTGTCACACACCTGGACTATTTGTATTGTTTTTTCCCTCACGTACCCATATATGATTTTCCTGTTCCTGCCCTCGTTATGTCATTATTAGTTAACCTTGTATCACCTGTGTCTTAATTAAGTTCATTGTAATCACCTGTCTTTATAAGTTGGTTTCAGCTCAGTGTTTGTCGTCCGGTCTTGTCTATGTGTACATGAGTTCCAGCCCTGTTTGTGGATTTACCTGTTTGGAATATATTAAAGACTTCTGATTTCATTGACCTTTGTCTTCGTGCTTATCCTTCACATGTAGTTGTGACACAAACTCACAATTCAGATTTTTTTTTGCAATTCTGTTTTTTTTTTTTCTCTCAGAACTGCGTGAAACAAACTCACAACTCTATGGTGCAAACTCGCAATTCTGACTTTTTTTCTTTATGACTATGTAACACACAAACGCAATTCTGACTTTTTTTTTTCTCACAGTTCAGACA
Source organism: Labeo calbasu (assembly GCA_019740295.1). Classification (NCBI taxonomy): domain Eukaryota; kingdom Metazoa; phylum Chordata; class Actinopteri; order Cypriniformes; family Cyprinidae; genus Labeo; species Labeo calbasu. Next base: position 16,215 of record JAHKKF010537555.1, read on the forward strand.
TTTTTCCTCATAACTGCATAATACAAACTTGCAATTCTGACTTTTTTTCTCACAATTCTGACTTTTTTATCAGAAATGTGAGACATGAATTCGCAATTGCAAGTTATGAAGTCCAATACTGAGGGGAAAAAAGCCATTATTTTCTCAGAATTGCGAGTTTATATCTCACTGTTTATATTCTGAGAAAGTAATGTATTTTTTTCTTTCAGTATTGGACTTGCAGTTGCATGCTATTGAGTCAGAATTGCGCAAACTCACAATTCTGAGGGGAAAAAAGTCAGAATTGTGAGATAAAAATTGCAGCTGCCTTTTTAAAATTTTTATTTAGTGGCAGAAACTTCTACTCTATTGCCATCTGTGGCTGGAACATAAAAATTCAGGTTACTGCAACAGGCTACTTGAATTTTTTTTTTTTTTTTTTTGAACTAGCTAAACTAAAAGAGCAATAGTAAGATGAAAACTATATGTTGTATGGCTTCTGTAGAACATGAGGCAATATGACAGAAGGTAAATGAGAGAAGCTGAAAATTTAAGAGATAATCTTTTTGTTCCAGTCATTTTTGACCTGGAAAACCACAAGTGTAATAAAGTGGGGGGAAAAAATCCAAAACAAGTACAAAAATTATCCAGTTTGGGGGGGACGTTGTTATATGTGTGAATAAAGACAGTTAGTCCAAATATTTAGTCCAAAGAATAACATTAACTAGCATTTTCAGGGAACAGAAAATCTTCTCTGGATCCAAATGTCCAGAGCAAAACATCACAGTCAAACACAGTTTTATGTACTGGCTCCATATTTAATTTCTAACAATTATCAGACCTTAAATATAGAGAGTTACTATTTATTAGAAAATGATAAGACAGACATAACACTAAAAAAAAAAAAAAAGAAAACGTTATATTCATTGCTTGTTCTCCTTCAAAAATGTTGACTCCTTGTTATACTTAGTGTGTGGGCTGAACTGCTGAGCACTGCTGTTCTTCTGAGAAGAGCTTGGTTAAACACTATGTGCGCATCCCACAGATCTGAATCAAAAGATTTCAAAACCTCTTTACAAACATCTAATAAATAGAAGAATGTTTTTGTTGTTTTTTCCTCTGAAAATGGCAATAGATGTCAATAAAATGTTAGTAGGTTTTTAATTATTGCATTAGCAGATTTGTTTTACAACCATGGTCCATAATATACCATAACCAATTTAATTGTCTATTTTTTTTAAAAGTTGCTTAATTTATAACCACTTCTGGTAATAAAACTTAAGCATGCCTCTGTAAACTAGATGTTTGGTGACCAGTTCTAGACTGGCATGGAGCCACAATGCATCACATCTCCACAAACTCAGTTATAAATGCATGATTAATGACTGCGCTGGATCAGTCTGCCTCATTATCTCCATCTAAACTGTTCCACATGACCTCACAGCATGGTGCAAATTGAGTGAAAAGCAGTGCAAGTGCGCAAGACAAGACACTTTAATACAAAAGTATTTAATTGTTTTAACGGGGAGGAGAGATGTAGTAAGTAATAAAGATGATATGGGATTTCTTCATCCACAACATAAAATATGTCAAATGACTTTAGAACACAAAGTATGTGTAGAAATTGCATCCTTCACTGAAGCCTCACCTCTGTCTTTTAAGAAATCACCTAAAATAAATGATCAGCTCATTTCAGCTACAGGACGTGCTAATGTTTCTCAACATGAATGTCTCTGTAGGTGTGAAGTCAGCACTCACACCTTAAAAGCTGCTCCCGGCTCACTATTCCCTACATTTCCGCATCTACAGGATGAAAAAACGTAAGGTTTTTCGGTAATGCTTACCTAGGCTGCATTTATTCAGTTAATACAGTAAAACATGAATATTGTTCATTTACAATTTAAAAATGTTTCTATTTTATGTTAAAGGAGAAGTTCACTTCCAGAACTAAAATTTACAGATAATGTACTCACCCCCTTGTCGTCCAAGATGTTCATGTCTTTCTTTCTTCAGCCGTAAAGAAATTGTGTTTTTTGAAGAAAACATTTCAGCATTTCTCTCCATATAATGGACTGATATGGTGCCCCGATTTTGAACTTCCAAAATGCAGTTTAAATGTGGCTTTAAACGATCCCAAATACGGTTGTAAACGATCCCAGCCGAGTAAGAAAGGGTCTTATCTTTACGATTGGTTATTTTCAAAAAAAAAAAAAAAACATTTTAAATATTTTTTAATCTCAAACACTCGTCTTGTCTTGCTCTCCCTGATTCTGGTTCAAGACAATTAGGGTATGTCGAAAACTCTCCAATCGTATTTCAAAAATCTCCCTCAACTTCAAAAATCATTTCAAAATCATCCTACATCGGTGCAGAAGTCTTTGCAAAGTAAACATGCAAAGAAGATCAAGCACCTCTGAAGTTGAGGGAGAACATGAGATGGGAGTTTTTCGACATACCCTAACTATCATGAACCGGAAAAAAAAAAAACCAGGTCAGTCCAGGCAGAGTAAGACAAGACGAGCGTTTGACATTAAAAAGTAATAATAATAAGTAGTAATAATTTCTTTACGACTGAAGAAAGAAAGACATGAACATCTTGGATGACAAGGGGGTGAGTATATTATCTGTCATTTTTTCTTCTGTAAGTGGACTTCACTTTTAAATGTAACTTTTAATTTTAAAAAGCTGAATTTTCAACAGCCAATACTCCAATCTTCAGTGTCACATGATCCTTCAGAAATCATTCTATTATGCTGATTTTTATTTTACTAATGTGCTTTTCTTATTATTATCAGTGTTATGTGCTACTTAATATTCTTGTGGAAACAGCGACATTTTTAAAAATTCAAAAAAACAGCATTTACTTGAAATAGAAATCTTTTGTAACAACATAAATGTGTTTACAGTCACTTGATCATTTTAATTCATCCTTGCAGACTAAAAAAATATTTCTTTTAAAAATGTTTGAATGGTAGTGTATATAAATGACTTAAAAATCTGTTTTCGAATAAGTGGCGCATGCAGGTGATTGACCCATGAGTGGCATTCATTCATATTGACCAACATGATTCCCATCAGCTGAAATGTGAGAGAGAGGCAGAAGGATCACGTAATGACATACAGCTTTGTTTATGATCAGCCCACTTTCACAAGAGTGAGAGGGAATCAAGAGGTTGACATAGCAACCGGTCCATCTGGTCACACTCCAGCTGTCTTGAGAGAATCGTAGGGTTTCAGTGGGGGAAACTATTCACAAGAACGCACTGAATGTGAAACTCTGTACTTCCTCTAAAGCCACAGATAAAACTTCATCCATGTTCAACTAAATAAATTTAGACAAGACAAGCAACTTGTAAAAACATATCATTGAAAACAACAATGTATTATAAAATAAATACATTTTGTTGGACAGGCATAGAAACTTACTGAAAGTCTTCTTTAGACATGTGTGTGATGTCAAAATTCAATTCCTATTTGATTCCTCAAATTTATAACTTTTTTGTATATAATACGACACCACATGCTTCTGTTTACACTCCTTTCCGCATCTCTTCACCACAAAAAAGTTATTATACAGTCGTCTTCCATTCTACCAGTGATTGTTCTGTCAGGAAAGGTCTTCTGTGGTCAACATCTGTCATGCCATCTTGCTTCCATGAGCACAGATTACATCGTCACAGGGATCAATTGGTTCTCTTGTGGTTTTTTCCTGTTTTTGTTGGTCACGGTTAGCAGTTGTTTCTTCTGTTCCGAGCTGCACAGTTCACAGTTGTTTCTTTGTACAAAGATTAACAATGTAATCATTCTGCATCCAGATTATATTTCAGACACTGTCATATCCGTACACTCTCAGAAAAAGAGGTACACAAGCTGTCACTGGGGCAGCTCTTATGTATCATTTAGGGTTTAATATGAAAAATGTAGCCACTAATATGTACATTTTAAGTTCTAGTACCGTTAAGTGACCAATATTCATCTTTTAGGGGTAAATAAGGTATAAAAATACACCTTTTGAAAGCCCAGTGACAGCTTTTGTACCTTTTTGTATAGCTTATCATTTGTAAGATCATTCATTAGATGAGATTTGTTTAATTGGAGAAAAGTATACATATTCTAAAATAAAGTACATGGTCAAGTAATAACATTTGGTCACACTTTATCTTAAGGTCCAATTCTTGCTTATTAACAAACCATTAACTATGACTTTTACCTCAGTAAACTACTAATTTGCTTTTGTGGTTAAGTATAGGTATTGGATTTGGGATGTAGAATATAGTCATGCAGAATATGTGCTTCATAAGTACTAATAAATAGCAAATATGTTATAAATAGGCATGCTAATAAGCAACTAGAGAATAGTGAGAAATGTTCCATATACTAGTGTTACCCAACACTTCTTTTAATTCCCTCTTCAGTTAAAAAGTACAATCTGCAAGCTTTTTTTTACATTGCATCTTTGACATTAAATGAACAGTCTATTTGTTTGGCTTAAAACTATCTGGGCTGCAAATTCTAAAGGCTTTTCCAACCATTCTTTTTCCCTCACTGGACATGTTTTTGTGCCGAGCATCATTTGTTATCTTTAGCTGTGACAGAATTGTGTGTAAGACTGATTAATTTGGCATCTTAGATGCCATTAGTCAAACGCTGACCATTCATCCAGACTTCTTGATGACTCTGAAAATCTTTTAACATATTCTGTGGTAAATAGTGAGAGCGCTAGTCTGCTAGCATTGCTAAATCAATAGCATGAGTCAGTGGTTCATTACTGATCCAAGTACTGTGACTAATCTGGGTCCTTTAAAGGTTTAGACATTTTGCAATTGAATTAGAATATACAAATGGTTAACAGCTAATCTGTTCAGACAGATAATATATAAAAATTCCAATGAGTATAAACAACTTGCTTAGACATATAAGTGAGTCAACACTGTAATAAAAAATCTGTAAAATTTACGGTTAAAAAACGGCAGCTGTGGTTGCCAGAATTTTACCATAAAAATACGGTAGCAACGTTTTAGGTTTACTGTTTTAACTTAAATTTACATTTAAATACTGTAATTTTATTAACTGACATAATGTTGATGTACCAACTTACTGAAGTACTGAAATCAGTTTTGTATCTTTGTAATACCCTGATAACCACCGAAGCAGGTGCTGATGAGAAAGTCACATGATGAACCAAAGCCCATCACAAGCAGTTTTTAAATATTAACATATATAGAAGGTGCACAATGTCATTCACACGAACACTAAATACCCTCATGGTAACATGAAACTGAAATAATGCAATAAACATTCATTTAATAACAATAGCTGTAACATACAACCCTAATGTACAAAACCGATAAGAAAAAATGAAACTGAAATAGTTAATTAATACAGGGAATTCTGGGAATGTCAATTTACGGTTATTTACTGTAAACATTCTTTTTCCACTTCCATAAACGGTATACTACCGTAAAATTACATGCAATGTCCAATACAGTTTTTTACCATATATAGTAGGGAAACTTACCGTTAACCATTTAACAGGTTTATACTGTAGCATTTTTACAGTCTTTTACTGTTAAATTCACAGTCATTTTTTACAGTGAACAGAACATTTAAAGGGGACATTGGACGCCCATTTTCCACAAGTTGGTATGATTCTTTAGGGTCTTGAAATGTCTGCAAAATACTTTGATTAAAATTCCTCAATGGTCATGTAAAACAACACCTTATTTCACATTGACCCTTTTCGGTGAATGTCTCTTTAAATGATAATGAGCTACTGCTTACTCCGCCCCTCCCTTCCATTTTTCTGTATATTTAGTCGCACATCACCATCAAAGACAAAATTAATCTATTGTGTCCTCAGTGGCTCTGATGTCAGGAGATAATGAAGACTCTTATGTTCACTTGTACATCCAACAACAAAACACCTGCATTGTGGGGCTTGAGCAGTATGACATCACACTGCTCAGAAAATCAAAATGCCTTGATAATTGGGACTGTTTAGGTTTCTTGGGAATTAAAAAAAAAAAAAAAAAAGGAGTAAATGGATTTTTGTCATTGTAGGGTGGTTGTGTCCACACACTGCAAAGACACATTTATATGCCAACACCATGTAAAAGTGAATTTTGCATCTGATGTCCTCTTCAAATTTTAATTAAAGGGCTGAAAGGCATTTCTTCAGGATCTTACAAATAACAATCTAAGCTGCTGACTACTAAAGCCCTAAATTCAGGTTACCTTTACTGGCCCTCACGGGCAAACATTCCTCATGGAGGAAAGGAGCAAGTCATTCATTGTTCCTTCTAAAGCAGGTAGAAAGACCTTTCTTTGCACAGCTACAAAAACAACAAGAGCGAAAAGTAGACGGAGAGAGGGAGACTCCTTGTACAAAGGTTGATTCATGGCTGAGACACTATTAGTAATAGAAGAACAACTTCACCATGATGAATGCTGGGAGGTGATTAATGTCACAGGAACTCATCTTTGTGTCCTCTTATAAAGTCTTGCAACAGCTATATTATAGTAGAAAGCTTGCATGAGCAATTCAACTTAAGGACTTAAAGAGTTATGCAATATTTCTGTCCATATTATATTATTAGGAAGTGCTTGTAATAATTACTAAGTCAGGAAACACTCACCCTAAACTAAAATCTACACCATTATCCCTGAAAAAACACATTAACATTGAAGAAACAGTATCTTGCTACATTAGATTAAATGATGGGTGGTTTGGGGAATTGCAACAAAGAGTTCTTTGTTCTTTTCTTTGTTCTTCTCTTTTTTCAACCACTCCCTCTCAGGAAGCAATTCCCACACATGGACAGCCTCACTGAGACTACAGCCCTGGTCTTTGTGGGACCGGAGGGTCAGAGGTGGTCGTGAGGGGTCCCCAGCTGGAGAACGTAAATCCAGACGAGCTTTGACTGCCTGTCTTCAGGGCTGCTTGGTTAATTAGCTTTTCTCATTTTGGTTTGCACTGGGCTAACATGTTCTCAGTAAGACAGGATGCTAACTATGCCTTAAAATGCAGATTAAACACAGAGCACATCACTTGTTTTGACCATGAAAAATCTAAATAAGATTTGTAGAATGTCTTCACGTCAGTATAGTGAGGTTGTGAGAGCACTCAGACAAGTCTTAGCTTGCTTCTGTAGTGTTTGTGTTCTGAGTCAAACATTATCCAGTCTGAACAAGCTCTCCAGGTGTTTCTCAATAGCAGGGTGTAGCAATAATAAGAGCTTGAATTTCATGAACACACGTGTTATTTACGTTTGACAAACAAACCTGAAAGGTACACACAGTTGGCATTTCATTTAAAGCAGCACTATTGGGATTTATGTTGTCCGTTATCATGGCAGTATGATTTTGGAAACGATTTGACCTTTTAAATCAGATAACATTTTTTTTTTCACAAAGAATTCACAAGGGTAAAACTGAACAATTAAAGGATTAGTTTAAATCCAGAATAAAAATTTCCTGATAATTACTCACCCCTATGTCATCCAAGATGTTCATGTCTTTCTTTTTTCAGTCTAAAAGAAGTTAAAGTTTTTGAGGAAAACATCCCAGGATTTTTCTCCATATAGTGGACTTCAACAGTGCCCAACGGGTTGAATGTCCAAATTCCAGATTCAATGCAGCTTCAAAGGGCTCTATACAATTCCAGCCGAGGAATAAGGGTCTAATCTAGCAAAATAATAATTTTCTCATCTTGCACTAGCTCAGTGGTTCCCAAACTTTTTCTGCCGAGCCCCCCTTTTGCAGAATAAAAAAATGAAAATTCTTGGCCGAAACAGAAACTGCTTTGTAATATTTATTTATTATTTTATTAAATAATATAGTCATTTTGTAAGACTTTTTAATTTAACTCAAACGCCCTTTACAAAAAAAGGTAAACCAATGATGTTGGATGATTGTGAACCCTACATTTTTGAACCAAGGTACACAGACGAAGAACAATCAATGTGTGACTGACTTTTCCAACGTGATTACGCAATGCTTGAAGACGTGCATCGTGGAGCTAGTGCAGGATGAGCATTTGTGGTTAAAAAGTACATACATTTAAATTTTTTTTAGAAAATGACTGATCGTTTCACTAGATAAGACCCTTATTCCTCAGCTGGGATCATGTTGATCCCTTTGAAGCTGCATTGAAACTGCAGTTTGTACCTTCAAACCGTTGGCCACCATTAAAATCCACTATATGGAGAAAAACCCTAGAACGTTTTCCTCAAAAACATTAATTTCTTTTTATCTGAAGAAAGAAAGACATGAACATCTTGAACGACATGGGGCTGAGTAAATTATCAGGAATTTTTTTATTCTGGAATCCTTTTACACCAAAGTGTCACAAATCAAATATTTATTGGATCTGTGACACCATTTTGAATTCCTGTTAAGTTCAGTATGAAGATTTTGTTAGTTTAAAGTCTGATTATTTAACACACTCTTACAGAGAAACAGCACTTTAATTGAAGCAACATCCTTTAGATGTGGATGCAAAAGAAATGTATGTCAACAGCTAAACCTTTTTCACATAAATAAATATATAAATAAACGTATCCTTGCATGGAAACATATTGGCTAAAAATTCTGATGTCTTATGTTAAAAAATATGTGTTTGTTAAAAAATGGCTTCATATATTAAATATGTTGTCAGATTTACATAAAAGATAAGAAGAGGGATTTGTTAATCGCATGTTAATGAGAATGTGGTTTATGAGATCGTGTTGCAGCAGGAGATCCAACCATAATCACATCATCCCCACAGCTCGTCTTTTTTACCCCAAACCACTGTAAAAGCAAAGGCTGAGTGCTAATGTCTGATTTACCTCAACCTGCTGACTGTCCAAAAATAGCTGGATATTTACAGATAAGTATGACTGATAAACCTGATAAGACCAAAATGGCACGTTAAAGGCAAAACTGTTTTGAAGAAGGTAGAAAAGATTAAAGACAAGTGATCCACACAAGCTGTTCTACAAATCCCCAGCAGAACAGATAAACTATTTTTGACCTCTTTGTATTTTTCCATTTCAGCTCTTGTTAGCTTGCACACAAACTCACAGTTACATAAATTCTCATGACTGAACTGAACACAAAGCATAACATTTCACTCCTGATAGTATTGTGCCAACTGGTTTGTCTTAAATATGGGAAAGTTTGGACAGCTAATCCTTTTTAGTCAATTATGTCTCTGTTCGTTACACCATTGACGTGGTTATTTCAGTGACACGTCATAACACACAAAAGTGTGTGTATTTATTGCGTACAATCTAGGCACAAATCCAGACCTACCACGCCTGTTCTCTGTTCATTCATTAAGTTTTAGGAATTCTGTCTGTTGAGGTCAGACTGGAATCTTTGGGTGTTTGCCATACATTTAATTACTCGAATCTCTGTGTCCTCCCTCCATTTTATTTTGTTTGTAAACAGTGCCTTCGAAACCAATAATTATACACTCTAATCAGCCTGTTCACACAGAAAGGTTATTGCATTCCACTACTGTTTTTTTCACTGGTTTCTAGGTAAACATGCATTAGACTGACATGTTTGACAGTGTCGCTTGTCTCGCGCGTGACACGGAGGTGTTCAAGTTAAAGGTTAGAACGCGCCTCTAGGCCTTGCGTTCTTTTTCACTCCACTGCCATGCGTCTCCCGTTTTTAAATGCAGAAACATGTTTTGTCTGAATGCCCGCTAATTCTGTACATGAAGGACACTGGTGGAACATTTACTTAGTGATAAAGTTTACACATTAACATCCCCATAGGTGAGTAATGCTAGGTCTGTAATCGTGACACCTCCACAAACCAACTCTAGTGTCTTTATTCAAGATACAAATTTACTGTTTTATGGCATTGGTGCATTTGCTGATTCTAAATAATTTGTAACACAAAACAGTGGTAAAATATCTATTTAGGAGTCTTAGACCTTTCCAACGAAGTATAGTTTGTCATGATTAGATTAGGATTTATTTGTAGTATGGTGAAGTAAACTTAGGCGTCCCACAGAGGGGACGGTGACAGTTAACCCTTTAACTGTTACGGTCCCCTCTGTGGGACACCTAAGACAAAAGTGCACCTCAAAAATCTACATCATAACAGGAGTTCTGACCTTTTACCCTTTTCCCTATCATGTAATAGAAATCTTAAGTAATGATATATCAACTGAAAACTTAAAATCTCAAAATTCATCCTTTGAAAACCATTTTAAAATCAGACATTGCATTACCATGGAAATTGTACATCAAAATCATATTACAAATGTTTTCGTTCATGAATTATAAAAATTTAACTTTGGATAGTGCATTTTCATGTCTATGTTCAAGATAGGGAGTGACAGTTAAAGGGTTAAAGAGTTAAATGTACATCGCAGATAACGTCTGTATGTGCGTATCCACAGATACACACTAGCTGCTCTTGCTGCTCCTGTCACGTCCTAAAAAGTTTACTGAATGTTTATGAGTATTTTATGACTGTAAAATACTGACTGTTCAATAAAATATAGGTTATTGTATACTGTTCTTGTCCTATATAGCCTAAATAACAGCCTATAGCCTACATAAAATTTTAGAGTGCATTTTTATTATTTAAAATGAAAAACCTTCAGTTGGTTGACTGACCCAGCAATATGTCAACAAACAGCCCAGCAAATGGGCAATATTTAACTAGCACTGTGTTGCTAAATAACCCTGAAAGGGCTGTTTTTAACCCATAATTTTTTTTCTCCCTTGATTTCAGGTTTTCTTACTTTACATTTAAGTTGAACAGAAATCTCCCAAACATTTTTCAAAATACTTTATATTTAAAGCTTTAAATATCTGCCATCTAAATGTATTTTTTCAACAGCACTTGTGTCTTCCCTTGTTTTCATTTTTCTGACAGCAAGGCTTAACTGATTTAGAATTCTGACAGTTCTCAATATACACTAGCACTTCAGCAGAAAAGCTTGTTTTTCCTGCCAGTTAAATAATTTCACAGGTTTGTATATGAGAATGTTCCCTCTGGTAAACTGAGTCCGTCTGCCAACATTGCAGACGTCTCCATCCACCACTCATTGGCATTTATTAGATGCCTGTTTTCACCCTCCCCCTCCATATGGCAAGCTTATGGCTGTTGTCATGGCAACAGCTGCTCCCCCCTCCTGTCTCTCATTGGCTGATACAGACATTCCATAAGCAGCAAATCCTGAGGTCTCAATCAGTGAGTGTCAGTGTCAGTGTGTGTGCTGATGGGTGTTAGGAGCACTTGTATATTTGTTTATGTGTCTGGACCACTGTATGAATAGGTATACATTTGGTACAGCACAACACCAGTTTCCTCCAGGCCATTGAAACAGAATCGATATAGTGCTGTCTTCTGTCTGGGGTCTAGCCCCATGATACCTGATTGTCTTGACCTACTTTTGTTTATCAGCCAACAACTAATAAAAAAGATCTACTAACCTAAGTCTCCATTTCAACTTTAAATGTATTTAAATAGCATATAATAAATACAAATGCCGTTTTGGCGCTGTTTAAAGGGGTCATCGGATGCCCATTTTCCACAAGTTGATATGATTCTTTAGGGTCTTAATGAAAAGTCTATAATATACTTTGGTTAAAAATTCTCAATGGTAGTGTAAAACAGCACCGTTTTTACCCTTTAAATCAGCTCTGCAAAAATCATCCCATTCTGGTTGAGGTTGCTTTAAATGCAAATGAGCTCTGCTCACCCCGCCCCTCTCTTCTCTTTGTGGAGTGACGAGCATGTTCACTTTAGCCGCATGTAGCCACGTTAGCCACTAAACTTGCTAACTAGCACATTATTAGGAAAGGCGATCGCAAAGATTCATAAAAAAACAATTATACTCACTTCTGCTGTAAGTAAAGCTGGATCACAAATGATTTGCGCGAACATAGACGAATATATGTAGATCGGGAGGTGCATTCCCTTCACAAACAGCAGCTCAGATGTCGGAAGTACATGACGACCACTATGTTCATTATTACATCCAGCAACACAACACCTCAATTCTTGTCTAACTTACATCCCTGCTCCGGCATTAAAACATGGAGGTTGGACTGTTACAACTGATCTGAGGTAAGACGCTCATGTCAATCAAATATCGTGGGAGCGGCCTCTGTGGGTGTGACGCAACAATGACAGGCATCTGAGAATGGCTCGATTTGGAAAAGGGGATATTATTTTTACGTATATCTAACCCTAACCCTAACCCTAACTGACAACACACATTAATGTTCAAACAGCATGTAAAAGTGCAAAAGCATGTACTTAGCATCCGATGACCCCTGTAATATGGAGTGACAGATTGCTGCAGTGCCTCAGTGCAACACTACTGGCAGTGCGAAGAGCACTTAAACTGAGCGTTTCCTCCACTTTCATCATAAAATAAACAGGAATAAACATCCGGAACGTACATCCGGTACGTTAAAAGAAAGAGTACAACTTATCTAAATTGGTATTCTGTCTCATGTAATCACTCAATCAGCGTTTCAATCATGGAAAGACGTCAATATAACAGCTACGTCACCTAACCTCACATTTACCTCAGGAAAACATTAGGTGACCATAAACTTGTTAGTCAGCTAGAAAAATGAACTCTAGATAGGAGCATTTTGTATATGCACCATATAACATAATGTGTACAACACATATTACATAACATTACAATACTGAAGAACAGTATTCATTATAAACTTTACTGTTCTTCAGTATTTAATGTTTGTTTGAATAAATCTGTAAAGTTTTTATGACAGACACCATTAAATGTTTATATTTTAAAAAAAATGAATTGAAGTAGAAATATAATTAAGATGTAATTTTAAAGTTAAGTTCAGTATTATAACAATATTCTAAAAACTTCATCTAGTGTAATTTAAGTTTTTTATACAAATCAGCTAATTTTAACCTTCAATATCATAGTAATGTTAGGCTACCAACTGATTCTCATGTATATTTTACTGCATTAGTTGACAGATTTTTTTTCCTTGAGAAAATTTGCAATGTACTATACCTTATGTACATCCAACATAATCAATATTGAACCGAATCGAATCACAAGCTTGTGAGGCATAATTGAATTGAATCGTGAAATTTGTGTCAAAACTCAGCCCTATAGATTACTACCAAATTCTAACCAAAATGGTTCAAAGAGATGAACTTAAGCAGAAAAAGTAAACATTCCTTTAAAAAGCCAAATTTCACATGCTGGCTTAAACGTTATCAATGTATTGCATTAAGAATAAATACAAATGAGAATGAAACACAGTTGTAAATAATAAAAGATCCTGCATTTAGAAGTTGATACTCTGTTGCTCTGTGGCCATGGAGGCCAAGGCAAGGTCATAAGAGATGAAGATCTGCAGCTGTGCGCTGTAGCTCATATGATCTTGTGTTGTGGTATGCTCACATCACCTCTGGAATGCTGCTCCATTCAGCGAACAAAGCTTCACCCCTGCTTTAAGGTTCATCCACCTCAAAGGGGAGGAGAGTATCGAACATGTTCTGAGTTACAGGAGCAGCCTGACCAGCCTGGGAACATGCTGGAATGAGAAATGTGAACCACCTTTCATTAGTCAGATCCAAAAGCATGTACTGTACGTACGGAACAAGAAACTTGTCACGCAGTAGGCCTCTTTCTTTCTGATTCGCACTGATTCATGGCTATAAAATATAAAAATAAATATAATTTAATTTAAAAAGTAAATACATTTAATATATGAAGAGTTCAGATGCAAAACCAGCTAAATCCATCTGAAGTCTTTCTTTAAAAAATGCATTTTTATCAGGCTCAGATATATAGGTTTCTACGTAAGTACCGGTATTTCTGATTGGGCTGAGGCTGGTATTTGAAGAAAAAGTATTTGATGGACGTATAATATGTGTCAGGAGCATTCACTCAGTATCATTGTCTCATTTTTGACCGAGATGGCTTTTAGCTGGTTTTGCATCTGAACTCTTCATATATATTAAGAATGTATACTTGATTCTTAGCTTTAAACAGCAACATTGTTTCTAAAGTAAGCACCCTTGACATGTGAGAGTGATGGAATCTAGATAAGTCAAAGTCCATTTTGCATATAGACTCAGAGTCCAAAAACAACACTGAACAGCTGTAACTGTCATTTCAAACATGTCAGTCTAGGATTTACACTTGAGGCGGGTCTTGCGGGGGAGGAATGGATCAAGAGATTCCAGTCATTCCCTCTGGCTTTGGGGCAACATTTGAAAGCTCGACTCCCCTCTGAACCCCACTTCCAATTGCCCAAGAGAATTCGGCTGTTGTGGTCTGTCTGTCACCATGGCTCCAAGCTTGAGTTTGACTCAGCGCCTGCATCCAGTGTGAAATCTGTTCATTCAGCACAGTCTGACTCCAGTGTCTCGCAGTCAGAGTTTCTCGCGGAAATGCTCTGAAATCCAAGTGCTGTCAGCTGAGAAGGCAGATGGTAGTTTACACAAGTGCTGTTTATTAGATAAAGTTGAACTGACACTGAATATGTAATAAAAAAAAAAGTAGCTTACACATGAGACTGATAGACATCTAAATGTGAATCAGAGTTAATGTAACGCTACTTTAACTTTAGATGGTCAAGGTTTAGGTAAACATCCCTGCTTCTCATTATCTTTCACCATTAAAAAAGGTACCAAAACACCATGGTATTGTCACTGTTTTCCTGCAGAGGTCACGTGTGAGAAACAAATCTTATCTTTCTTTTTCTGCCTCCTACTGATTGTATGAAGTATTACACACATTCACCACTTCGCCAACATGCAGCTTAAAATTTATAAAGATGAATGCTTACTGAACATAAAATCACCACAAAAAAGCCATTTTTAGAAACCCGTCATTGTGTATTTATATTAGTTTATAAAATAAAAAAGTAGTACAAACCTAGGCCTATTTGTAATTTATAAGCTGTTTAAATACATTTTAAGTTGCATACCTTTTGTTTAGATGAAAGAAGAATGGCGTACCAACGCAGTGCTGTTTAGAGACCTTTAGGATACGTTTGTTTAAAACTCGGTAAAAAAAAAAAAAAAAAAGACACAAAGACGGGTGTCGGTTGTTCTGTTGTGACCTGTTGAATTGTCGGTGTATGTAACTCCCTGTTAACATCTCGCCATCTAGTGGCCATAAATGAAAAGTGCAGAACACCATAAAATAAATCAAGTTTGAAGTCATTGAAAGCGTTAATCCTGTAGTTGTAATAGAACAGGGGCTAGTTGTCACACGTTTCCTAAGGTAGGTTTCATTTCTGTGTTCTCATTCTATAAACTAAACATGTTTTTGCTTCATCATACATGTCTAACTGATTAAACGACATTCTTTGGGGCTTCCTAGATTTGTATTAACATTTAGACTGTACAACTTGAGGCTTTGAGTTAGTTATATATTTGTGACATTATCAGTGTAGCCTAATACACTGACTCATAAAAATAGTACTAAGGAGTGAATATCACATTGTACAGTTGAGGTCAAAAGTTTACATACACCTTGCATGATCTGCAAAATGTTAATTATTTTACCAAAATAAGAGGGATCATAAAAAAATGCATGTTATTTATTTAGTACCGACCTGAATAAGATATTTCACATAAAAGATGTTTACATACAGTCCACAACAGAAAATAATAGTTGAATTGATAAAAATGACCCCGTTCAAAAGTTTACATACACTTGATTCTTAATATTGTGTTGTTACCTGAATGATCCACAGGTTTGTTTGTTTGTTTTGTTTTGTTTTGTGATAGTTGTTCATGAGTCGCTTGTTTGTCCTGAACAGTTAAACTGCCCACTGTACTTCAGAAAAATTCTTCAGGTCCCACAAATTCTTTGGTTTTTCAGAACCATATATAATAATTTTGAGATCCATTTTTTCACACTGAGGACAACTGAGGGACTCGTATGCAACTATTACAGAAGGGTCAAACGTTCACTGATGGTCCAGAAGGGAAAACGCATTAGGGGGGGTGAAAACTTTTGAACAGACTGAAGATGTGTACATTTTTCTTATTTTGCCTAAATACCATAGTTTTTTCCATTTAGTACTGCCTTTCAGAAGCTGCAGAAGATATTTACATGTTTCACAGAAGACAAAATAAGTTCAATTTACCCTGATCTTCAAATTCAAAAAGTTTTCACCCCCAGCTCTTAATGCATCGTGTCTCCTTCTGGAGCATCAGTGAGCGTTTGAACCTTCTGTAATAGTTGCATATGAGTCCCTCAGTTGTCCTCGGTGTGAAAAGATGGATCTCAAAATCATACAGTAACTGTCAGAAAGGGTTCAAAAACACAGCTGTTGATCATTCAGGTAACAACACTGTATTAAGAATCAAGTGTATGTAAACTTTTGAACAGGGTCATTTTTATAAGTTTAACTACTATTTTCTCTTGCGGACTCTATGTAAACATCTTTTATGTGAAATATCTTATTCAGGTCAGTACTAAATAAAAATAGCATGCATTTTGTAAACAATTAAAAAACTATGTACAATTAGACAAAATCAAGTAACGTTTTCTTAAGAGGTTTTATTTTTGTACAACCTTTAGGTCAAGCCATATTTCACATGTTCTACAGAAATATAGATCAGTATTACTATTGAAATAAATGTACATTCAGAACCTCTCGTCTATGTGCCAGACATTAGAAATATTGTTTTGTGTGCGCGTTTGCTTGTGCATGCGTGTGCTTGTGTGTGTCAGTGTGTGTTTGTGCAGCATTTTGTAGGTACGTGGTGGTTTTTCATGCAAAGCGTAGCAGTGAGTATTGCTTAAGACTAAACTACAGCATAAGTACAGACTTCAGGCCTGAGCCAACTAAAACAGAGTCCAGCTGTCAGTTTGTCTTTGGAATATAGACTGATTTGTACAATCGTCACGAGTCACGACCTAAACTAAGCAAATGTAACAGTTTAAACCCAGTGTGTGACTCTGATGATCTTTATAGTTATGGACAAGCAACTACAGCCACTGAAGTCTATGAACAGATAGCGCTGTTCTCCTACGTGTCAGCTGGTGGTACATTACAGCCTAACACATGCTTAGATCTACAAAACTAGCACAATATGCCTGAAATATGAAAATGAATGAATAAGCAACTGACTCATAAGTTGTGTCAGTTGTGACCTGACATCTGAATAAGTACTCGATACCAAATTTTGTAAACATAATACAGCATTAATTCGGCACATTGAAATATCAGTTACCATGGGCAGTCTACACACACATATACAGTCTAGTCAGTACAGTTTATATAGGTTTATGGAACACTGAGTTTGAAAAAAGATTCAAGTTAGAACACAAGGACATCCATTGATACGCATATGGAATGACGCTATTGCATTACGGCACAAACACACCAATGGCATCACTTGAGTACAAATTAATAATAAATAAAAACAACAACTTTGTCATGAGGTTTGGAAGAACATAAATATGAAATGTTCTACTTAAAAGTTTCCCTCTTCAGATGAGAAAAAAGTAGATAAAAGGCTTTGGGAGTCTGTGCTGCAGTTATTGGTCGACTCATGATTGTCGTAATATCGGTGAGATACATACATCAGTAGGTGTGCAGTAGGTGAGCTGTGAACCCATCACAGTCGTTTACATTCAGTTACATTTAAGTCTTGAATATATGAGACAAAAAACACAGAAGCAAAAATAAGTTATGTATAAAATTGAGGAAAATATGATTGCTGATGTTCAATATTAATGATGAAAAAGATGAAGCAGGAACGCTTTGTGGCACACTGTGCTTGCGAGACAGTAAAAACATCTTCCACTAAGGCTTATTTGCCTAAACACACCAAATACTTTGTTTATCTGTAACATGAATAAGCGTTAATGTACTTGGAATGCATTTTGTAACAAATCACTAGATTTAAAAACATATCTTTGTGCTTAGGAAGTGAGTCATATAAAACGTATGAGTTAATAATTAAGCTAATTCAAATTATTGTGCATTTTTATATTTGCTGATGTGTTTTACATACGAATAAAATAAATTGATTTTTAATTACACAACCGTTCACAAGGTTGGTGTCAGTAAGATTTTTAAAACAAGGCTGAATTTATTTGATCTAAGATCCAGTAAAAGCACTAATAATTTAAATTACCATTTTAAAAAGCTGTTTTCTGTTTAAAAATGTAATTTATTGATATGATGGCAAATCTGATTTTTCAGCAGCCATTACTCCAGTCTTCAGTGTCACATGATTTTCTTCTTGGGAAACATTTGTTATTATCAACATTTTTTACAGGATCGCTTGATGAATAGACAGTTCAAAGAAATTTTAAATCAATTTAATGCATCCTTGCTGAATAAAAGTATTGTGTTTTTCTTACTGACCCCAAAACTTTTGAACAGCAGTATAGATTTGTAGGTCACAAATGACAAGCATTTGGATTTATGCTTCATCTCTGTGAAGAAACAAATGAAAGCTGAAAAACTCATTATAGTATAGATTAGTTTTGTTAAACAATGCAGTAAGAAACTAAAATGTGCTTTGTTTTTCCAATGATTTGCTCTCCATTGTGGAATAAGCTGCTCTGCCTCACAAACCCTCCATAATACACCAATCATTCATTTTGTCTGCTGGAGCCCAAATCAATCATTTCTACATCAGACGATACTTCAGGCCATTCGAATCTCATTCTGTCTTGGCACAAAAGGAACATCTGATAAATTCAATAGCAAGTGGCAATCAGACACAGCAATACATGCCACAGAAATCACTGGTTAAACATAGCAGGTCATCGCACAACACAGGGCAAATTACAACAGTGCTGCTAAAATCATGAACCAAGATATTTTGCATTGAATTGCACAGTGTGTAGTACAAGTGGAAAAGAAAAATAGTAAAAGACAAGAGTAGATAAATTTAGGAATATTTTTGTTTTTTTTCCCTGGTTGTACTTCTAGTAATGGTTCAAAGGTCAGGAAGTTCAAGCTCGTACAACCTTTCAAAAAACCTTATATGACTCATTTTGAAGGGGTTTGTGCTGGTTAGTCATTTAGACTATTGACTCATAAGGGCTCACGGGCCTGTTAATATTGAAGCTATTTCTCAATGAATATTTCATATAATTATCTTACTGACCCTGAACTGTGGTAATGTCTTTAACATACAGTATAGTTGTATCTAACTAAGGAAATTTCTGTGTGCTTTCTTCACTGAAATGAGTACACATCAGTTGAGTCAGCTTAAAATAATTTCTAACCTGGTTCCGTCCACTCAAAAACGTTTAGTCGTGCTAAGTTGTGCTAAGTGACAACTTAGATATTTGAGTTCATTCAACTTAAAATTTTAAGGCAGCTGCGTAACAAGCCCAGCTTTTAAGTTCAACTAACCAAATTATTTGTTTAGTCAACTCAAATATCTAAGTTGTCACTTAGTACAACTTAACATTTCAAGTTGACTAAACTTAAAATTTTAAGGCAGCTGGGTAACAAATTATTTTGAGTTGGCTCAGCAAATTGTGTTTTTTTTTACAGTGTATCACCTCTGCATTGGAAACATCGCAGGTCTCGAGCTCTGAGAGGTTATATACAATATTATACACTAAAATACATACCGTATAATTAAAATCATTTTGGGGGACAACAGGTGGGATGATGGGATGTAACAAAGATGATCTGATCTCTAGAACTGACCTATAGTCATGTGGTTTCAAATACACATTTACATGGTTTTTCATTACACAGAGAGTATAATATAGTATAAATTAATGTTTTCCTCCATAATTTAAGAAAAAATTTAAACATAAAATGTGACATAATAGAATTTCATGGATGTGACCATTAAATGCTAATCTCTGTTTAAAACCATCTAGAACGATAACTTGAGTGCCAGAAGTGACACCAATCCATTGACCAGCTTCCTCCTTCCTTCTCTTAAATGTTGTGCTGAGTGAATGAGGATATCGAGATCTGGTCAGAGTGGTGATTCTACAATACATGATGTTGAATTGGCTGCCAGCAGACTTTATTCCTGGATGTTTTTGGGTATTGTGTGAGTTGAGAGAGCAGCAGGAGCCGAGAGGGATAACTGGATCCATTTGATGCCTTTTTTGTTCTTCTGAACCAGCGTTACTCAAAGCGCTCATAGTTTCGAGTTTGTCTTACTCGTGGTACCATGTCCATCAACAGCCTGCAGGAGAAATGAAGAATGGAAAGATTCACATTGGAGACATTGGATGTTTTTTTATAATCACCTTATTATTATATTATTTAAATACTTAAATTTACCCAGTTAGACTGTTTAAAATTGTATCTAAATTTTGTAAAAAAAAAAAAAAAAAAAAAAAAAACAGGAGCTCTGCAATATTATGACAAAAATACTATAGTAGATTATTGCTCTTTGTAATAATGATTATTCATATNAAATTGTATCTAAATTTTGTAAAAAAAAAAAAAAAAAAAAAAAAAAAACAGGAGCTCTGCAATATTATGACAAAAATACTATAGTAGATTATTGCTCTTTGTAATAATGATTATTCATATCAATACAGAAAACAATGTAAAACATTTTAATTTCATTTTGGGCACATCACATTTTGGCTCATCACAAACATGTCGGTCCATGACATTAGCCAAGTCCAGCACAAGTTATGCAAAAACTCCCATTATAATCACTGAAACTACAAAATGAATCTTTTATTTACATCGTATCTATACTGTGTTGTTTATGATGAGGGAATTCGTAAGCGCTGACTAATCTAAGCACCTTTGATTGGCCAGTGCATTCCTAAGTTCAACAGAAACGTGTTTGATTGGTTATAAGGCTCAGTGCTGCACAAAACAATGCTTAAAAGCGTTTAATGCAGTGTGAGCGAATCTAAATGTAATTCTGCAAATTGGCACTTTTCATTCATTTTCACTGTTCATTTTAATCACGGCAGCAATACATTGTTTAATTGTGCAGGGGCATTATTTGCCCCTTTGTCTTGAATTTATAGGGCTTTTTTGTTCATTTTGAAGGCATTTTTGTCACAAGCCCTCGTTAATTTCTGACCCTGCAGGTTCTTAGTGAATACACTTACTTGACCCCATAAGCTAGAATGATGAGTCCAATCAAGACCCCTATGGTTCCGTCCAGATACCAGATGGTGGGATGATGTCGAAACACTTCAGCACTAATGAGGATGGAAAATCCCATGATGCCTCCAACCATGGAATTAAAGCCTTCAGAATAAATAAATAATAAAGAAGAGCAATTACATTTTATGTTATTATGAATTTTATCTTCATGACATCTTTATTTAAGGTTTATAAACAACAGTATTGTTATTGTAATTATTTATTTAATTGAAATAAAGCTGAAAAACTTAACTTGAATGAAAATTTGAAATATTGCCTAAATCCGAAGTTCTGTCATGAAACTCTAGATGGCGCAGTCCATACTCAATCTGATTTAATGACATCATTATCATATGGCGCAGCTGATTGGTTTCTTTTCGTATCAGCAGCCAATGAGCTTGCTGCTCAACATTCAAATATTCGGCTAGTGCTTTAGCAACTGCAGCACATTTCAGAAACCCTCCACCTTCCCCAGCTCCACCTGTATAGATCTGCTAAACATTTCTCAATACTTAAGTGTCTTTTTTTTAACTCTTCACACAGCTCTCACAACCAACTTTCATCTTGTTACAGCAGTTAATTTCACATTTAAATGCACAAAGGCTGCCAAAGCGTTTTCTGGTCGACTAGTTGTCGTTAGTTTTAAGCATTAGTCAACTAATCACATGTTTATTAATAAACCATTTCAAATATAATAATGAGACTTTACATAGTCTAGTAAGCGCTCAAGAGCATGCATAAAACTTGCCACAGCGCACCGGCTGAAGTAATGATTATGACTGTCTGGGGAAAACAGTAAGGAGATTGCATTAACATTTTAATAATTAATTGATAAACCAGTCTTTCTTTGTTTTCGGCTTAAGAGATCAATTCGGCGTCACTGACTCGTCATCTCCGCAGTAGTGATGCGCCTGTATGCATGTTGCATACGGATTACATAATCTGAGAATATTTGTTTTCCATTTAATTCATTTGAAAGTAAATATTTCACTCTCTATAGATATATTTTTCAAGTCTGTAAGGCAAGTATACACAGAGTTTTAAAGTGACACGCTCAAGTTCACAGAGACCAAGATGGCAGAAAGTGCATCCTGTTTGCTTTCATTTTTTTACAAAAGCGCAACATTTTGTTGTTATTGTGAGTGCACACAAATAATGTAGAGTCTTTACAGATTCAAAAGATGTATTACTTCTATCTGTATGAGCAAGAATGACAGATTTTAAGAGCAAGTGAGCGCACCGGCGCCTCCATCTGTCATGCAGTGAGCGCACTACTGTTCAGCTTCCACACTCCGCACAGACACATAAATAGCACATTTTTCTAGGTTAACATTAGATTGAGTGGCCATGTAAAGTTACTACTACATACATCTTTTAGAATAGATGAAAAGCCATATTTGAGGCTGATGAATGATGCTCAGTGTTTGGATGTCCTGCCCCATGTACTACTGTATATTGCAACACAGACCAGCCGTTATCAATCTGTCCGTCCACTTCCTGTGGATTTTTTTTTTCTTCGACTAAACACTAAAAAATTTTTCTCGACCAAGCCTCTTCTCGTCGACTAACGGTTAGACAACTTTTCAGGGGCAGCCCTAAAATGCACTAAAACTACCAAAACACTTCATACATGTCTCTAATCAAGTCTGAAATGCCTGAAATTGACAGACTAACACGTGTGTACGTGTTCGGCTACATCTAATTGTTCGGATATATTTCAATTGCTGTCTTATTCAGTTCTGCATTATTTTAGGCTTTGAACTTAACTTTAACAGTTTTGAAGAAAGTATGTAAACCAAACTGGCCTGTAAATACATAGACTTTTGGTGGTGATTGTGTCTAAGTCAGAAAAGATTTCATGTAATTGGAAAGATGTGGTCACTGAATGCTTTTTGTGCCAAAGCAATAAAAAAGGATCCACAGTTTAGCCCACATAAATTGCTGTTGTGCTCACTATGTGAAGAGTTTTGAAAAAGTGACCGAAGAAGTGAGAAACTGCTCCGTGCGACTGTAAAAAACAATATTCATAGTCACAGAGGCAGGTGGCACTAGGATATTGTGAGCTAATAATATGAACTGAATGAGAAACTGACATGCCACGCGCTCATGATGTATGTGTGTGTGTGTGTGTCATACCATCAGTGATTAGGGCTCTGCTGGTCAAAATCCTTCCCAGCATGAACTTGGCAACAGCAAGAATGACACACATGAGGCCACTGACGATAGAAACGCTGAACAGGAAGTCATCCTGGCAGAGAGTCAGACAGTAACAGACAGAAAAAAAGAATTGTTCACAGTTAGAAAGGATGCAGGGTCCATATGGTTGAATACCAATATCGAGACATTAAAGCCAGAAGGCCTGTGGAAGTGAAAAAACAAAAAAAAAGGATGAATGTATAACAATATCAGTAGGTCTTTCAGTTATGTCTTGTTGGCTCTTGAAGCTATACAGAGATAAAGTGCAGTTCATTTTAAGCACAAGTGAAAAGTAGCCAACTTCATATTTAAAAAGGAATCAAAAAAGCATGATAAGAGGAACAGAAAACAACGACTAGATATGACTGAGTTACAGAACAAACACTGGCTTTAAATACACAAAAACTAACATTATCACAAACTGATCACAGAAGCTGAAGATCTCCAAAGCTATTAAAGCATCAATAAAGAGAAAACTAAAGGTACAAAAAATAGCTATTATAAATAATTAAACTGCATGAATGACTTGTATCAGTCCAACATTTTCAGGTGCTTCATAAATGAACAGCTGTTTTTGTCTCCTGCTTTTTCTCTTTTCTCTCCAAACCAAGAAAGTCTGCTTTCCACCCACACAACTAGAAGCACTTCTCCTACATTTCTAATAAGATGGTTTGTTCAGAGACCTTCATCTCCGAGGAGCAGCTGAGAGATAAAGAATGTGTTTAAATTCAGACTTTCATCTTTAAAGCTGTAGACTGGCTAGTTAAGACTGACAATTTGGATGAACTGGACCACACAGTTTTCAATAAGGCCACCTTAGAGATTCAGAGTGATGGCCGTTTGCCAGTGAAGGTTGCTGACATGGACAGTCCAGATCTAATGAATATAAAACCACAGGCCGACAGAATAAAACAAAAGCACATTAAAGAAGGTGGAAGCCCATTTCTGAATCATCCATCCTAACGGGAGAGGGCCGGCAGAACAGATGGCTTTCGGCCAGCGCGAATCCATCATTAAAGCTGCTGCAGTGATGTTTCATTAGCATTAAAGGGGCAAAACAAGACTTGAATGAAAATCTGTGATGTGATGACAGTAAATATTTACATCAGATCGGCCTTTCAAGGAAGAGTTGGCATTCACTAGTAACTTAATAACACACACTTAGATGTCAGTATAAAGTGGAGTTTTAACCACCTAAAGCATGTGGTGAGTTTGGTGGGGGGGTAACCGAGAACGAATGGGGGAAAGTTACATGAGAAGAGGCAATGCCTCCATCACAATATGATTGGATATGACTGTTTATGATCAGCTGTGATTCGTTCACGAATAAATCCCGCCTCTTGTGTTCATGTGTGTAAACAACTCACACACTTAGATATAACCACGCTGTTGTGTCAAAATAAGACTTAAAATGGCCTGAAAACATGATGTGTGGGAGTTTTTAGTGAGTAACCAAGTGAAATTTAGGGTAAATGTGTCTGGGATCAATATTTACTGAGCTTTGATGACTGATGATCCGAAAAATAGTTAAAAGTTAACTATTAAAAAGAATAGCTGAACATATGTTCACAAACAAAATATATTGTTTAAATTGTTACTGCCTTGAGTTATTACTGTGGAATAAATGTAAAATCCTTAAAAACACTAAACTGATGAGATAACAATGTAATGTTAATGTAAAAATATAAAATAGGATTAAATTGTTTTTTTTTTTCTTTCTCTCTCTTTTTCTGATAGCGTAAGTAATGCTTATTTAACCAAGAAAATGCAACAAGGACATGAATTTTTATTTGATTTAAAAAAAAGACTATGTATATGCCAGTATTTTAATATTTTTAATTTGTATTTATTTTTATTTTTTTAATATTTCATTTTAATGTACTTTGTCATTTTTAAACTTTTAATTAGATTTAATTTAGTTTATTCAGTTTTAGCAAATTTAGCATGTTAAACTCTTTTTATATTTCAGTTAGTCGCCAAAGCAAATGTTATGTTTTTCCTCCAATATTTATAAATTGTACTGTTTTAGCTTCATTTTAATTAGCGAAAGGTATTTAAAAAAAAAAAAAAGCTTTAGTTAACAATAACAATCCTGGGTACAAGTCACTCATTCCATTCATTACTTGTCTTGGGATCTTGGCGACATTTTATTATTATTATTTTTTAATCTAAAAACAGACACATTTAACATTTTCTGCATATTAGAGATTCATCAAATAAACCACAGAGGACAGTGATAAAAATTCAATCTTGACCCTCCCGCTGTGCTGCTGGAGTCGAACATAACAGATCCCTGACACCTATTATTCCTGTCAGCGGCATCTATGTGTGACTCCAGATTACTGCCGTTTCCTCGCACTCATTAGCATTTTATAGTCTGCAAAGATGAAAAGGATGTGAACTGATATTTCCCAGCCAGAAAAATAATCATTGAGTGAAAACACTGATTTACATTTAGATTTACTTTAATTAGAAAGGTAATATGTTTCTTTTGGCTGTCAGTGACAAACAAAGGGAAAATATAGTGTTTTGATTGTCATTCAGTTTTTTTCTCTTTCATTCTTTCTGCCTTCCTTATATGTTTCCTCACTCATAAACAGAGAGAACATTTTGTGATACAGATAACTAGAAGTCTCCAGATCTGGATATCAGTTAACATCTTGTTGATAGTAGATTTAAAAAAAAATAATGTTCAGTAACATCACAGTAGGGATGTATCAGTGCTCAGAGATTTATCAGTGGTATAAAGAGAGATGAAAATAGAGAGAGATTAAACTCGCAATACCATTAATCACCACCTCTGAAATGATTATCCTGCAGCTCTTTGGAGTGGTGCCAGTCTTTGATTAATTAACGGATAAAGACTGAACACATTGCTGTTAGCTGTGACTGCTGGAAAAATCCACATCTGACCTGTGAGATGAAATACTGCAGCGTAGAAAGAGTTTGTCACGTGACCTAAAGTCATTTTTAAGTGTCAAAAGAGGAAGAATAAGTTAACAAATTCACATTAGATTTTTTTAAGGCGTGAAGATGACTGTATGTCATTTGTCTAACTCACCATCTATTACATTCACTGTAGGAAAATGAACCTTAAAATTATAAATACGACACACTGCCATTAACTCACCACTTCAGGAAGAAGTTTGGTGGCAAGATCATGGATGGCCTTTCCCAAAATACACATAGATGACAAGATGAAAATCACTCCCAGGATCACACATGCTCTGTTGATGGAGAAAAGCAAAAGACATATGCTGAAATATGCTTTTTGACACTGAAGACTGAAGAAATAAATTACATTTTAAACTTACAGTTTAAATTATATTTTAGACTCTTTTAGACACATTTTATAAATATTACCAACCCCAAAGTGTACAATTAAGGTCAAAAGTGTACATAAATCTTGCAGAATCTGCAAAATGTTTATTACTTTACCAAAATAAGAGGGATTATACAAAATGCATGTTATTTTTTTATTTAGTACTGACCTGAATAAGAAATTTCACATTAAAACACATTTACATGTAGTCCACAAGACAAAATAATAGTTGATAAATAAAAATTACCCCGTTCAAAAGTTTACATACACTTGATTCTTAATACTGTTGTTACCTGAATGATCCACAGCTCTGTGTGTGTGTGTGTGTGTGTTTTGTTTGTTTGTTTTTTAGTTTAGTGATGGTTGTTCACAAGTTCCTTGTTTGACCCACAAATTCTTTGGTTTTCAGCATTTTTATGTATATGAATCTTTCCAACAATGACTGTATGATTTTGAGATCCATCTTTTTACACTGAGGACAACTGAGGGACTCATATTCAACTATTACAAGGTTCAAACGCTCACTGATGCTCCAGAAGGCAAAATGATGCAAACGAGAGCCAGGGGGTTAAAACTTTTTGAATTTGAAGATCGGTAAATTTAAATTATTTTGTCTTCTGGAAAACATGTAAATATCTTCTGTAGCTTCTGAAGGACAGTACTAAATGAAAACATATGATATTTAGGCAAATAAGAAAAATCTTCATTCTGTTCAAAAGTTTTCACCCCGAGGCTCTTAATGCAACGTGTTTCCTTCTGGAGCATCACTAAGTGTTTG
>JAHKKF010537556.1:0-53035 GCA_019740295.1 Labeo calbasu
ACACTAAAAAGAATCTAATTTTTATCTAATATATAATTTTTTTAATTTATTTCTCATTTGTATTTATTTATTTATTTATTTATTCATTTAAATCTAATCAGCATTTATTTATTTATGTATTTACTGGCTTATTTACTTATTTTATTTACTTATGTTTATTAACATATTTTACTCTGTTTTTGTTCATTTAAATGTTTACATTTTATTTTTATTATTTTTATGGCAAAAATAATCATTATTGTTTCATTTTATTAATATATACTATTTTATTATATATTACATTAGGTTTATTTTATTTTACTTTTTGTGGAAACTGTCGTATATTTTATTTTTCCGGATTTACAGATGAACAGAACATTTAAAAGAACAGCATTTATTTGAAAAAGAAATCTTTTCTAACATTGTAAATGTCTTTACTGTCACTTTTGACCAATTTAAGGCATCCTTGATGAATAAAAGCAGCCTATTCATTTCTGATTTTTAGCCCTAAACTTTAAAATAGTAGTATATCACAGTTTCCACCAAAATATTGTGCAGCGCAACTGTTTTTACCATTAATAATAATCAGAAATATTTCTTGAGCAGCAAATCAGCA
Organism: Labeo calbasu; assembly: GCA_019740295.1. Lineage (NCBI taxonomy): Eukaryota > Metazoa > Chordata > Actinopteri > Cypriniformes > Cyprinidae > Labeo > Labeo calbasu. The sequence goes on from JAHKKF010537556.1 coordinate 596, forward strand.
TATTAGAATGATCATTTGACACTGAAGACTGGAAAATTCAGCTTTGATCACAAAAATAAATTACATTTTAACAGATATTCACATAGAAAAGAGCTGTTTTAAATTGCAATAATTTTTCACATTTTATAATATTTTTTCAACATTTTTTAAATGAAGACTTCAGGAACCGAATGGATCATGATGTGGGCGTCACATAAAAGAAGGACCGATGAAGCTGGAGGAAAATAACAGTCAAGTACATTTTAAACAGAAAAGAAAGAGTATAAAAGAAGACTTGTGAATGACGTGCAGCGATGAATCGTTCACAAACACACAGGAACATGAAGTACAGACACACAATGACACTAATAACAGCGGCTCTCGTCCTCTATCGCCCCGCGCTCGCCCTTATTTGCTCAGCGGCCGTCTGGAGTCGGATTCCCGCCCTTATTTACAAACCCAACGGCACCTGTGGTCACGTGAGCGCCGGCCGCAGGTGTGTTCATTGTTCCGTCCACCTGTGCTGGATCTCAGCAGCGTCTCAAAGACTCGCGCTCTTCGTCTGAAACAACAAACGGCTGCGTGTGAAGGAAGTGGAGTCAAGTCCAGGCACAGAAACCCTCTGATCATCTCAATGCGGTCGATCCCCTCCATAAAACGATATGAAACACTTCAGCAGTAAAGGAGGCCAGCAACCAAACACATTCCAGCAGTTAGCACAGGTTTCCTTTTTTTCTCTGTTTTTACCCACAAAAACATCCGAAAGAGATTCCTATAGTTCGAACTATGATTAGTCCATTTTTATTAAGAACATTTATGTATTTGCTGCATTTATTTGTTCAAAAATACAGTAGAAAATTTTAATTTATTCACAAAATATTAATTATATTTCTAAATTTAATCTATTTTTCTAATTTGTATTTATTTCTTTATTCATTCATTTAAATCTAATCAGCATTTATTTATTAATGTATGTACTGGTTTATTTACTTATTTTAATCCATTTAAATATTTATTTACATATTTTACTCTGTTTTTGTTCATTTATGTCTTTTTTTATTTTTATTATTTACATTTATTTATTTACGTATTTTAATCTTTTGTGTGTGTGTGTGTGTGTATATATATTATTTATTTTAATCTTTTTTTATTCAACTTGTATGTTTATTGAACTTTTATTTATTTACTCATTTATTTACTTTTATTATTTTTATTTATTTTTACTTATTTTATTAATTTTACTTGCTTTATTTAGTCAATTTTGTATATTAATCTAATCTACAATCATTTATATATTTATCTAATTTATATTTATTTATTTACTTACTTATGTATTTATTAATCTATTTTTATTTATTTTTATCTAACTTTTATTTACTCATTTATTTACTTATTATTTATTTTAATCTTAAAATTTATATATATTTATTTACTTGCTTTTTTAGTCAATTTTGTATTTATTTGTGCGTGTGTGTGTGTGTATATAATTTATTTATTTAATTATATATCTACTATTTTTATTTATATTTACTTGTGTATTTACTTACTTTAATCCATTTTATTTATTTTCATCTAACTTTTATTTATTTACTTATTTAACATTTTTATTTTTATTTATTTTAATCTTAAAATTTGTATTTATTGATTTACTTGCTTTATTTAGTCAATTTTGTATATATCGATCTAATCTATATATTTTAATCTAATTTATGTTTATTTATTTATTTACTTATGTATTTACTTTAATCTATTTTTATTTATTTTCATCTAGCTTTTATTTACTAATTTATTTACTTATTTTAATCTTTAATTTTTATTTATTTATTTATTTGCTTTAGTCAATTTTGTATTTATGTATTAGAAATTGTGAAATATTATTTGCTTATGTTAATCTATGTTTATTTACATATTTTACTCTGTTTTTAATTTATTTTAATATTTTTTTAATTTTTTATTTACATTTATTTATTTACATATTTTAATCTTTTTGTATTTTTTATTTACCCATTTATTTACATATTAATCTAACCTAATTTATATATCTTTATTTACCTATTAATTTAATTATTTTTATTTATTTTAATCTTAAAATGTATATTTATTGATTTATTTATTTTATTTAGACAATTTTGTATTTATTAAAAATGTATCAGAAATTGTGAAATATTATTACAATTTAAAACAGCTGTTTTCTATGTGAATATATTTTAAAATGCAATTTATTTCTGTGATCAAAGTTGAATTTTAGGCATCATTACTCCAGTCTTCAGAGTCACATGATCCTTCAGAAATCATTCTAATATGCCGTAAATAAATTAAATTTTCAAATATATTCAAATAGAAATCAGCTATTTTAAACTGTAATAATATTTCACAATTTTACTGTATTTTTGATCAAATAAATAAAACCTTGGTGAGCAAACAAAACGAGAAGAAATGACAAAAACACAACAAAATGTTTAAAACTTATAAATAAAACTGATTCCAAATATGAATAAGATCTCTAACAGTATCTGTTCTGTAAAGTCTTTGTTTCTGACACTGGTTTATTCTTAATCAATATTTTTGCACTTTACAGGATCCGCTTTGTAAACATTTACTCTCCATAAAACAGCGTGAGCAGGTTTTATAAGTGGAGAAAGCGCGTCTATCACAGTCTGAAGTGTGAATGCAGCTCTGTGACGGAGCGAGAGCAAATATACGTTTCTATTTCTGCTGGTGAAGCGTCACATAAAGCGTTTCGCAGCACAGTATCTCCTCAGACGGTGGAAAATCCCCACAGAATTCCCAATATTCCCTATTCTGAGCCTCTGGTCAGCAAACGCATTCATCAGCCGCTGCTCTTATCGCCGTCTGTGATTTATGGAAATACAAAATAAGGCCACATTAATAAAGCAGCTGTCAAAACTGGACATTTATGACTCTCTAAAGACTTGTTGATCTAAAGACTCACATGCTTAAACTTACTTTTATACACGGATATTGTCTAAAACTGTTCCTACAGACAAAACACCTGAAATAAACATTTAATGAAATGGAAAAAGTAGTTGAAAAGCGTCATCACGTCTTCATCATAGTCGTTCTTCCCTCAATAGTGTTTAAAACATGTTTACTATATGTTACTATTATTCTAATGTGTGAAAGATTGTGAAATTTATGTATTCAAACTCTTAATCATTTTAATATTCACCACGTTCTATTTTAGTATCAGAAAGCGACGAGTTAAAAATTATTTTTTTTTTTATTTTACTCTTTTTTTATTTTACTTATTTAATTGTTTTTATTTTAATCTTTTTTTTTTTACTTATTATCTTTACATTTATTTATTTATTTATTATTAGTCAATCTATTAATTGACTGTATTTATTCTATTTTTGATTTTAATCTAATTTATTAATTTACTTGTTTTTTATTTTAATCTATTTTTATTTGACTTAATAAAATAAAAAATAAATAAATGAGTAAATAAATGAGTATCAGTAAATACTCATTTACTTATTTATTTTTATTTTAATATGATATTTATTTATTTATTTACTCATCTCTAAATTTATTAGAGATTTATTTATTGACTGTATTTATTCTATTTTTCGATTTTAATCTAATTTATTCATCTATTAATTATTCTATTTATTTCTGTTTAGTTATGTATTTATTTATCTTTAAATTTATGTATTTATTTGACTCTATTTTTATTTATTTTCACCTGTTTTTGTTTTACTTGAATGCATTTACTTTATTTATTGACTGTATTTATTCTATTTTTCGATTTTAATCTAATTTATTTACTTATTTACTCTTTTTTTATTTTAATCTATTTTTATTTTAAATATTTTTTATCTATTTGTATTTTACTTAAATTATTTTCTGTTACTTATTTACTTATTTAATTCTATTTTTATTTTAATCAAATATTTATTTACATATTTTTACATATTATCTTTACATTTATTTATTTATTATCTTTTTATTTTACTTCAATTATTTACTGATACTAATTTTTTTCATTGTTTATTTTTTATTTTAATCAAATATTTATGCATTTACTCATCTCTAAATTTGTTTATTTATTTAACTAACTCTATTTTGATTTATTTCAATTTTACTTATTTATTGACTGTATTTATTCCATCTTCAATTTTAATCAAATTTATTTATTTACTTTTTTACTCTATTTTTATTGTTAATCTATTTTTATTTTAATTAAATGTATTTACTTATTCTATGTTCAATTTTAATCTAATTTATTTATTTACTTATTTTACTCTATTTTTATTGTACTTACATTTATTTACTTATTTTTATTATATTTTGTTAATTTTAATCACATTTTTATTCACTTATGTCTTTACTCATTTCTTAACTTATTTTATTTGCTTATTTTGCTCAATTTCAATTTATTTTAATCTATTTTTTACATCAATGATTCCATTATTTATTCCGTTATTTATTTTAAACAATTTTATTCATTTATTATTCATCCATTGTTTACTTATTTTAATCTGTTTCTATCTTATTTATTTAATATATTCATTTATACTCACAAATGTTTTATATACAAATTATTTATTATTATTATTATTATTATTATTATTAAATATTAAATATTTACCATATTTATTATTATTATTTATTATTTACCTGTGATCCGATCATGTAGTGCCTGTAATGATATTTATTTTAAATTTAATTATGTATTTACTCATCTATATATTTACTTATTATTTATTTATTTAACTCTATATTGATTTAGTTTAATCTATTAAAATAAATGTTTACTTAATTATTTACTGACATTGATTTATTTACATCATTAATTTACATCATTTTGATTTTTAATCATTTATTTGTTTATTTATTTACTTATTTTACTGTTATTTATTTAAAAACTATTTTATGCATTTAATATTCATCCATTATTTACTAATTTTAATCTATTTCTAACTTAATTTAATTTATATTTATTTATTTATTTGCTTATTTCTGTGATCAGAGCATGTAGTGTCTGTAATGAACACTAGATGGCGATGTGTCACATCATTTACAGCTGTAACTTCATCCCTTCATAGACATTATATGGTCACACAATGCACAGATAAAAACCTCATTCTGAGATTATACATTAGAATTACAACGGCATGTGATATTAAATTATCAATTATAAAATTCACTTTTTTGTATAGACTATACACTACTGGTGAAAGGTTTGGAATAATTAAGAATTTTCAATTGTTATTCGGATTTAATTTTAATCCCTTTATTTATTTTTCTTTAATTAATTACTTATTTATTTACTTATTTTATTCCATTTTTATCTATTTTATTTATTTACATACTTTTCTCCTGATTGTTTGTATGTTTATTGAAGCTACTTCTGTTTATTTTAATCTAATGTGCATATTTATTAATTTATTTACTTTTGCATTTGTTTATTTTAATCTATTTTTATGTATTTGCTTACTTATTTTACTATATTTTTTCTTTATCATTGCTTAATAATAACAAAAATAATTTAATACTTTTATAATAATTCTTTAAATAAATATTTTTATTTACTTGTTTTAATTTATTTTTATGTATTTAAATAAAATACGCATTTATATAAACGATTATTCTAATCTATTTTTATTTTATTTAAAATTTTCTTTTTATTTCATTTACTTCATTTTTGTTTATTTTAATATAACTTTTATTTTTTATTCATTTATTTACTTTATTAATTACTTATTTCAATCTGTTTATTTATTTACATATTTTTCTCTTGATTGTTTATTTATTTAAATCCACTTCTGTTTATTTTAATCTAATGTGCATATTTATTTTTTACTTTATTTAGTTTTGCATTTGTTTAATCTATTTTTATGTATTTGCTTACTTATTTTACTATATTTTTTATTTATTTTAATCAATATTATATTGTATTTAATATTGTTTAACAATAATAATTTAATACTTCTATAATAATTCTTTAAATAAATATTATTTATTTATTTTCTCATTTACTTGTTTTAATCTATTTTTTATTCATTTAAATAAAATACCCATTTATATAAACATATCTTCTTTCTACTTTTGTTTATTTTAAATCTAATGTGCATATTTATTTATTTATTCATTTCCTTTTGCATTTGCTTATTTTAATTATTATTTATGTATTTGCTTACTTATTTTACTCTATTTTTAATTTATTTTAATATTTTTATTGTATTTAATATTATTTAATAATAATAATTTAATACTTTCATAGTAATTATGCAAATAAATATTATTTATTTACTTTCTCATTTATTTACTTGTTTTCTTCTATTTTTTATTTATTTAAATAAAATACCCATTTATAAACATTTTTATTTTAATCTATTTTTATTTGATTTAAATGTATTGTTTACTTATTCATTTACTTAATTTTTTTCATTTTATTTATTTTAATCTTTAAAAAAACTTCAATTTTTTATTCATTTATTTACTTTATTTTAATTTCAAATCTTTTTATTTACACTTATTTTTTTATGTATTTTTTATGTATTTGATATTTTATTCTTTTTTTTTTTTTTTTTTTTTTGGGGACTTTTTAACTTTAACACAAGAGTCAGAAATATTTCTAAACACAAACAGGATCTGTGCTAACAGAGGTCAAGCAGGACATGAAGCTCCCCTGAACACACTGAGGACAAAGTTCATGCAGCTCGTGACCTTTGAACCCTCACAACTGTCTAAAGCTTCCTGCCTCCTTTTACAGCCCATTGTCATGGAAACTACTATATACTACAGTGGCAAAGTTCAGCGCTCTGCACAGCACACAACATCTAAAACACCAATGCATTAATCCACAACTATAAACTGCAGATCAGCAAATGTGTGATCGACCACACAAACCACATTTTACCAAGAGCATAAGTCAGTAGAGACGCTATGACATGTTCTTACCAGTATACAGACACTACAAAGTTGCCTTTAGCATGTATGTAAGTGTATGTAACCACTGTTGTACTAATTAGGTCACACCACTGAGCTACAAACTCCATCATAATGCACAATGTTTCCATCTAACATGTATTTTGAGCTGCAGCTCGTCATATTAATGGAGTGTTTCGCTAGTTAGCAGTAAACCGGTTACCTCACCTCAGTATGTTCGTTGATTTGTGTTGGTAATATGGATATTTTATTTGTATACATCATACTTTACCCTCTTACTTCAGTTAAATTCTTGAAACTAGCGAGCTAAGCCAGTAGCAGTACTGACAGCTTCGTGTAAACACGGCTGAAGACGCGAAAAGTAGAACAGACAAAGCGATTCAAGCGAGTCATTTACGATGGAACCGCTCCGATTGATTCAAACTTGTGACTTAAATAAATCAGATTCAAGCGATTCACTAGCTAAAAAAAAAAAAAAACATAAAAAAAAAACAATTTGTTTTCCAATTTCGACATTGCTTGTAATTATTGTAAAAAGCACGTACCGTGGTGGGTAAAACGGTGCTTTTCAAAACTCCGAATCAGTTGCATCGCAAAGTGATTCACTGTTTCGAAGCGCGTATCGCGAATCATTTGATTTAGTTCGGAACTTTGGAGCGGGCTCGCGAATCATTTCGCGAATTGAATTGATTCGCAATTCACGCTCCGAAGTGATGAGAATTTTTTACAGTACAAAACATTAAACCATTAAGGCAGTACAAAGATACACAAACACAAATTTCTCAAATTCAAATCCGCGCTTCAAAGTGCCTTCAAACTTCAAATCATGTTCGTGAATCATTTGATTCAGATCGGAACTTCGGAGTGGGTTCGCGAATCATTTGATTCAGATCGGAACTTCGGTGCGGGTTTGCGAATCATTTGATTCAGACCGAGACTTCAAAGAGGGTTCGCGAATCATTCGTTTCAAATCGATACTTCGGTGCGGGTTCGCGAATCATTTGACTCAGATCAGAACTTCAAGGCGTGTTCGTGAATCATCTGATTCAGATCGGAACTTCGGAGCGGGCTAGCGAATCATTTGATTCAGATCGGAACTTCGGTGCGGGTTTGCGAATCATTGGATTCAGATCGGGACTGGTCCGGGTTCGCGAATCATATGACTCAGATCAGAACTTCAAAGCCTGTTCGTGAATCATTTGATTTAGATCGGAACTTCGGTGCGGGTTCGCGAATCATTTGACTCAGATCGGAACTTCAAAGCGGGTTAGCGAATCATTTGATTCAGATCTGGACTGGTGCGGGGTTCGCGAATCATTTGACTCAGATCGGAACTTCAAAGCGGGTTTGTGAATCATTTGATTCAGATCGGGACTGGTGCGGGTTCGTGAATTATTTGACTCAGATCAGAACTTCAAGGCGTGTTCGTAAATCATTTGATTTAGATCAGAACTTCAAAGCGTGTTCGCGAATCATTTGACTCAGATCGGAATATCGGTGCTAGTTTGCGAATCATTTGATTCAGATCAGAACTGGTGCGGGTTTGCGAATCATTTGATTCAAATCAGAACTGGTGCGGGTTTGCGAATCATTTGACTCAGATTAGAACTTCAAAGCGGGTTGCGAATCATTTGATTCAGATCGGGACTGGTGCGGGTTCGTGAATGATTTGACTCAGATCAGAACTTTAAAGTGTGTTCGTGAATCATCTGATGTGAATCTTTTGTTTTATCATAAACCTTTTTTAATTTATTTTATTATTATTATTATTAAATAGTAGGGCAAACAAAACATTAAACCATTAAGGCAGTACAATTATAAAAAAAAGAAAAAAAAAAAAAAGAAAGAATACACAAGTACAAATCCTTTAACTATAGTAACCACTGTTTTAGCATTACCAGAACTTTGTATAGTTTCTATGTACTTGTCTAGATCAACTTTGAATAAAGAAAAAAGCGGTTTAGAGCCAGATTTGTATGTATGTGAAATTTAGCTAACATGAAACTCAAATTAAGTTATATATTCCTATTAGTATACCTATGCCCTTGCATTTTATAAACCACATGACATTAACTGTATTACTTATGTAGTTTGTTTTTATTATTTATATCATTTTTATTTATTTATTCACTCATTTAATTACTTGTTCTCATTTTTTTAATTATCAATTTAATTTGAATTACATTAATCTATTTATTTGTTTATTTACTTATTTATTCCATCTTTGTTTATTTATTTTACTCTCATTTTATTTTTTTATTTTTTTTTTATTTTTATTTTTTATTTTTCTCTAAACATTTCCACAGACCCCTCCATCACTGAAAACCACTGCCGTACTCATCCATATATGCTCTGTGACAGGAAGCAGATCACTGATGTAACATCATTACAAAGTGTGTGTGTGTGTGTGTGCACTGTAGTGGGGGAGGGGAAGTACAGAATCACAGACGACACACACACACACACACACACACACACGTCTATCAGATTCACTGTCTTCAGGACAGTTTTCTCGGCCAGATCTCGCTCATGAACACCCAGACGGACAGACAGACGGACAGACGGATGCGTTTGACTGCAGACGCCCTTCCCCCACCGCCGGAGGTCACATGACCCTGTGGGGGAGGGGAGGCAGACTGAACCTGTTCTTTGTTAGGAGGTCAGCGCGCGCTCCTACCATAACACAGCTAAAGGACGCGCACCACGCTAAAATATCACCACTACACTTCCACATATACTAAAGGAACAGTTCAGCCTATTATTAGACAGAAGCTAATTTCTGCCAATAAAAATATAAGAAAGGTAATTGTGACATTTTATCTCACAATTCAGACTAGTTTTCTCAGAACTGCAAGTTTATGTCTTACATTTACAGGGGAAAAAATCAGAATGCAAAATGTGATCACAAAAACTGTGCATTTGTATAAGCAGCATAAACAATGCATGCTATTTCATGGTGTTTGTTCTCTTTTTGGATCTTTTCAGACATATAAAACGAGTACTGGCATATGTATCTGGAACAACAACTTTCTAAATGTATTTTTGGGTGAAATGTTCCTTTAATAATGATTCATCTGAGAGAGAAAGCCAGACAACACAAACTCAGAAACAGAGATCATAGTACAAGGGTTTGCTCTCAGTGATGCAAGACATTGCAATCTTTGCTGTGAATACACACTAGATAAAAAAACAACAGCAGACACACCAAAGAAATACATATTTAACAGCGCTTGAGAACTAACACGAATACTAAATACAGGTCTGTCTGGCACAACTGGCTTTTGCTTTTGTACATCAAACAACAAGTAGCAACCTGACACACACACATTATAACAGAAAGTGTCTCGTTTGTTAATCAAGGCTACGTTTATTTGATAATTTAAAATATTTTTGTAAATTAAATCAACAGGTTTTTTTATGTGAATATCTGTTACAATGTAATTTATTTCTGTGATCAAAGCTGAATTTTCAGCATCATTACTTCAGTCTTCAGTTTCACATGATCCTTCAAAGTCAGAAGTGTGAAATATCAACCCCAAATTGCAGAAAAAGTCAGAATTGCCAGATTTTAACTCTGAATTCTGAGAAAAAAAGGTCAGAATTGCGAGATTTAAACCCCAAAATGTGAGAAAAAAGTCAGAATTGTGCAATTTCCAGATTTAATCTCTGAGTTCTGAGAAAAAAAAGTCAGAATTACCAGATTTAAATCCCAGATTGTGAGGAAAAAAGTTTGAATTTCCAGATTTAAACTCCAAATTCTAAAAGAAAAATTAGAATTGTGAGTTTTAAACAACAAACTGTGGGGAATAAAGTCAGAATTGTGTGATTTAAACCCCAAATTGTTAGAAAAAAAGTCAGAATTGTGAGATTTAAACAACAAATTGTGAGGAATAAAGTCAGAATTGTGCAATTTAAACTCCAAATTCTGAGAAATAAAGTCTGAATTGTGAGCTTTAAACAACAAACTGTGAGGAATAAAGTCAGAATTGTGTGATTTAAACCCCAAATTCCGAGAAAAAAGTCTGAAATGTAAGATTTAAACAACAAATTGTGAGGAATAAAGTCAGAATTGTGTGATTTAAACCCCAGATTGTTAGAAAAAAGTCAGAAGTGTGAGATTTAAATTCCAAATTCTGAGAAAAAAAGTCTAAATTGTGAGATTTAAACTCCAAATTGCAAGAAAAAAGTCAGAACTGTGCAATTTAAAAAAAGAAGAAGAAGAAGAAAATGTAAAAAAATTAGAATTTCCAGATTTAAACTCTGATTTCGAGAACAAAAGAATTGCAAGATTTAAACCCCTAAATTGCGAGAAAAAATTCAGAATCTCCGGATTTGATTTCTGAGTTCTGAGAAAAAAGTCAGAATTGCAAAATTTAAACACGAAATTGTGAAAAAAAGTCAGAATTTCCAGATTTAAACTCAGAATTCTGAAAAAAAGTCTGAACTGTGAAAATTAAACCCAGAATTGTGAGAAAAAAGTCAGAATTGTGTGATTTAAACCCCAAATTGAGAGAAAAAACATCAGAACTGCCAGATTTAAACCCCAAATTGAGAGAAAAAACATCAGAACTGCCAGATTTAAACCCCAAATTGCAAGAAAAAAAGAATTGTGTGATTTATACAAGTAGCAACCTGACACAAATTATAACAGAAAGTCTCCCATCTGCTCATCAGGGCTGCATTTATTTAATCGAAACTATAGTAAAAATGGCAGATATTTTTATAAAATAAAACAACAGTTTTCAATGTGAATATCTGTTAAAATGTAATTTATTTCTGTGATCAAATCTAAATTTTCAGCATCATTACTCAGTGTCACATGATCCTTCAGAAATCATTCTAATATGCTGATCTGCTGCTCAACAAACATTTCTGATTCAATATTGAAAACAGTTGTGCTGCACAATACTGTGGTGAAAACTGCCATGTGTTAAATTTTTTTAGGATTCACAGATGAATAGAAAGCTCAAAAGAGTAGCGCTTATTTGAAACAGAAATCTTTTCCAACATTATAAATGTCTTTACTGCCACTTTTGATCCTTTTAATGCATCCTTGGTGAATAAAAGTATTCTTTTATGAAGTGGCTGCGCATATACTCGAGTCTTTACGGCTCTCAGAGGAATGTGTCACACTAATGTACGCCTGTAATGATGTCAACTTGTTATTTACTTTCCAAATGTGAATGACTGTGCAGGGCGAAAGGAGAATTAATCAGACGCTGCGTGACCTTCCATGCGCAAAAAACAGCAGTGGGGGAGGGAAGAGAGTCTGCGGTAACGTTGCGTCATAACAACTAGAGAAGTGTTATCTACTGATAATCGCATGCAGTGTTAGGAAATAAATGTCAAACATTATGATTATATGAGCATCTGTGGAATTTCTTTATGAGATCACATTTATCACATTTTGCTCCTGGAATGTTCTGGCAACACTACTTTATGAAATTATTGTATTATAAAATAATAAAACTTAATAAAATAATCACTGCACCATGTTCAGGACAAGACGAGATAAAGCAGGAAGCGATAAATCACGTATACCTGAGCTTTATGACTGGCATTTATCGTTCGCATGGTTTCTATGTCACGATGTCAATCTTTAATGCGAAATGAAATCCAAATATAATCACATAGTAAATATCAAATATGATTTAAATGGTTGTGAATGTGTCAAATGTGCAAAGTCTGATTAAAGTACAGTGTTTAAAAACTCATAGGTTATATTTTGTAATTATACGGTCACGCAAAAACCTCTGCAATGTTCTGGTTACGCTAGTTTATGTTATAAAAATATTTAATGCAAAAAACAACACTGCTAGAATGGCTCTAAAAAACTGGAATCTTGAATAAACTATAAAAACCTCCCAAACGTTATGTGAATGTTAATTTAAGGTTGTTAACAATAACCAAACAGAAAAAGATCCTATTATGAATTGCTTTCTGAAAGCCTGAGCATGCTTTCGTTACTGTACGTCATACATGCTAGAAAGTATTTTGAAGTCAGAGGCACAAAATGGCGATGACTGTGTTATTTCACAGTGGATGTGTTCCGATTTCGTGCTGTTGAATAAGCAGGTTTAAGGTCAGCTGCTCATTTTTCCATTGTGGGTCACAAAGTGCAAAACTCCCCCCCTCCCCCCATTCTCCACGGCTCTGTTACAATAGCTGGTGAGCATCCTACGTAGACAGCATGAACGAGTCTTTATTTAAACTATATCGTCAGAAAAAATGGATTTAGTTAAAAATTGTTAATTGCAAAATCACTTTTTAATGATTGAACAGTATATTTTTTCAATTTGTGCACTGCTTATTCATGCATAAATATGTGTGATGGTAGTTTACTAAGTAATCAAATGCACAATGTTCACTTGCTGGACAATAAAAAAAGTATACATTAATTGGAAGGACTCAAACATATATATATAAATATATATATAGTTTTTATTTTGTATGTAAAAGGCATTCATATTTAAAATGTAAAATAAATAGAATATTTTTTACTAAAATTAAAAATATATAATTTTGTATTAAAATCATTTACCGTTTAAAATAAAAAAATATATAATTTTGCATTTTAATTAAATTTTAGATTAAAATCATTTACTGTTTAAAATAAAAATATAATCTAGCATTTTTAATTACATTTTTTCTAAGCAAATAATTCAAATAAAAATAATTTTGCAGTTGAATTAACTTTTGTATATAAAAGACATTACTATTTAAAATATAAAATAAATAGAATATTTTTACTAAAAATTAAAAATATATAATTTTGCGCTAAAATCCTTTACTGTTTAAAATAAAAAATACAGATAACTTTGCATTTTAATTCCATTTTAGATTAAAATCATTTACTGTTTAAAATAAAAATATATTATAGCATTTTTAATTACATTTTATATAAATAACAATATAAATAAAAATTATTTTGCAACTGAATACAATTTTGTATATAAAAAGCATTACTATGCAAAATTTAAAGTAACTAGAATATTTTTTATTTAAAATTAAAATGCAAAAAAATATATAATTAAATTAAAATTATAAAAAAATATATAATTTTGCATTAAAATCATTTACTGTTTAAAATAAAAATATAGTCTGGCATTTTTAATTCAATTTTATAGAAATAAATAACAATTTTAATAAAAATAATTGGCATTTGAATTAAATGTTGTATATAAAAAGCATTACTATTTAAAATGTTAAATAACTAGAATATTTTTTATAAAATTAAAATTTAAAATATATAATTTTGCATTCTTTATTAAAATCCTGTTTAAAATAAAATATACATCTATATATATATAATCTTGTATTTTAATTTAATTTTAGATACATTTTTATATAAATAGATAATTTAAATAAACATAATTGAATTCAATTTTGTATATAAAAAAGCATTACTATATATATATAATTAAATAGTAATGCTTTTATATATATGTAAAAAATGTCTTACTATAAAATACAGAAATATTATACAGTGCAAAAATGGAAAGACTAGTGTGCTAGTGTAGCACCCTAGGTAGGGCGTTCACTATGTATGTGAACACAGCCCGCCTCTCTCTCTCTCTGTGCTGTAGTAAGTGCGTGCGCTCCACCGCTGCTGTCTTCCGTCCCTGTATTCTGTGAGAAACACACAGGAAACTTGTCTAAAAACACACAGGATCGACATTTAAACGTGAACTTTCGCAGATGAAACCTGGATTGTTGTTTCGCATCGATCTTTTAACGGACTACCGCCGATAACGAGCCCGAGGCGCTGAGGGGAAATCTAACCGAAGATGGGTGTAAAGTCGCGGCTTGCTCACTGAAGTTGGAGGATATTTTCCTGGTGGAAGTGAAAGAGAAGCAGCAACTTGATTCTTGACGGTAAGGAGAACTTTTTCGCTGTGGATTGTTTGCTTGAAGTGTTTGGAAATCTTTGTGGAGAAACTCGCGAGCTCCAGACGCGTGTTTGAATGACCGCGAGCCGGGAACTTTCCCACTCACCTCTATCGCCGCTTAAGTCTTATTTTCACGGTGTCTTGTGTTTGTTGAGCTCCTCAGAGAGTAATGTGCACTGTTGGACACTCGATAGAGCTCGTTTTTAGTAGTTTTTGAGGTAAAACACGCTGAAAGAAGCCGCCAGATTCAACGGCACATGCTGAGGATGAGGCGGGTGGGGGAGGGGTCGATCCGACTGCACTAGTTAACACTAGATAGTTTACTAGTTCTGTTACTTCAGTAAGAAAGACATATTCACTCAAAACAGGCATTTGAGACATCGTTGAGTCGTGTTCTTAAACGCATAAAGGAAATTGTGAGAAATGTGAGGAAAAAGTTGATCAGTTAAACTGTATAACGTTAGTTATAATAGATTTCTACAATGAGTGATTGAACAGGGTTAGTTTTTGTATACTAACATGCTTTTCCTAAGGATTGTTACAGTGTTCAGCTGAAGCTGAAGTCCTCCATCACTTGTTGATCTTGTATGAATCCTGTGACAGCATCACTCTAAGATTTATACATCATATGAAGCTAAATAAATAAGTTTTCCATTGATGTATGTTTTGTTAGGATAGGACCATTTTTAGCTGAGATGCAATTATTTGAAAATCTGGTGCAAAAAAATCTAAATATTGAGAATATCACCTTTAAAGTTGTCCAAATTAAGTACTTAGCAATGCATATTACTAATCAAAAATTAAGTTTTGATATATTTATGTGCAAAAATATTTTCAAGGATGATGATCTTTACTTAATATCCTAATGATTTTTGAGGTAAAAGAAAAATAGATCATTTTTGGCTATATCCGTGCTACTATGACTGGTTTTGTGCTCCAGGGTCACATATTAAATATAAAATTAACACACACAAACGTATTAAATGTGACCCCATCACTCCAAATCAAATTAACTGAAGAATAAATATTTTTTTATTCAAATATATAATAATAATAAATATATATGTTTAAATAAAATATAACATTAATGCAGTATATTTTATTAAAAATATATATTTTTCAGTTAATTTGATTGGTGGTGATGCTGTCATTCAGCAGTAGTATATAAAAATTATTAAATTACGAGCAATTTCTGGGGGAAAATTGTTGTTTTATATATATGATGAAAAAGGGTTTAAGCATAAAAAACAATAAGTGTAATACTGCTTTAAATTGTTGTTTAAAAAATCAAATGTTTAATTTAATTGCATTTTTATTTTTGTAAAAAAAAAAAATATCATACATTTTTCCTAATTTACAGAAGACACCCATTAAAATGTCATTCAGTGTAACAATCTTGTCAGGCATATTTACAACAAAAATCAATTTAGCTCATATTAAAAGGCAAATTACTTTCCCCACTTTTATAACCAAATACTAGTTATAATACTACGTTTTTAAAATTTGCCACTATCCTAGGTTTTGCCCATTTGTCAGTTTAATCATTTAAAACAATACAATTTAATGTGCTCCTTTATTCTTTTAATATGTGCAAGTTAGAATAAGCATGTTTTTTTTTAATTTTTACAAAAATATTGTTATGCTGAATGACAATGTAACATTATTTCAACCATATTTTGACCTTTTATTCGCCAAAAACTTATTTGAAACCTTAAAAGTAGATACTTTACTTGTATTTAATGTACTTTTAATGGGAATAAAATCACTTTTGTAAATTTCTTTTGATGTGGACATAACTTAACTTCTTTGACCCATATACATAAACAATTTTCGCCCAGAAATTACTAGTAATTTTCACAAATAATTACAGAGAAAAGGCAAGTAATACATTGAATTAAGCATGAAGTTTTGAAATAGAAAGACTGAAATAATATTTGTTTAAAAAAGGTAAAGGTTTTTAACAGTGTAAATAACACATGCTGAATTTGTTTATGAATATATATTTAGATTTATTTCACGTAATATTTTTTCTAAATTACAAAATTAATTGATGTAAAAAATACATAATGTGTAATAATTTTATCAGATTTTTCATTGGCTAGAAATTGTACATATGGTCACAAAGTTCAGGAACCCTGCAAAATATAGTTACTCATTTTCTGTAGAGGTGAGATATAACCAGGACACGTTTTAGTGAAAATGACTCATACAGTGACTCTCATTTTGCTCAAATGTCTTTTTGTGAGGTTGGAAACTATGATAATAGTCATAGTTACTCACTATCTAGACAGTTGAGTGGCTGATAAAATAGTCTGTTTATTTATACAATTTTTACAATATTTGATAACAGGACATTTACAGACTGAAGGCTAAACATGAACAAACATCAAGCAGTAGTCCATATTGGTGCATCTGTAATGTATAGACAACTTAACCAACCAGTGAGGACAAAAGGTTCTGTTTTTTATTATTATAGACTGTTCATTTACAGCTTATATCCAGATCTGATTGCTGATGTAGCTGCAGTATGTCTTTGCGTATATTATTTCCATCACAGCATGTGTTTCTGTTGGCCAGAGGGCATCTGGAGCTGGACGGGTGGAGTGGTTTCACTCTGTTTACTACGGTACAGCTCCATTGTAAATATTTGGACAGAGGGTAAAAGTCTCATTCAGAGCTGGTGAGTTTTTAACACCATCTGTGAGGAAACCACACATTAGATCAGACCAGAATCAGAGAAAGTTCTTGTCTTATTTTGCATAATAAAATGCAAAAGTATTTTTATGTACATTTTAGGATGTGCAGCATCTTCATCACCGCATCTTCATTTTTTTGTTGTATTTTCTGATTTTGGGCTGATCGCTGACAGCATATTCAAATAACCTTGAACTATTTAACACTGTTAACACAAAATTGTGTTTCTCATCTGAAGCACATGAAGACTCAATCTTGTTTTCAGTGGTTTTTTCACTGGCGTGATGAGCCTTTGGATGTTATAGCAGTATTAGTAGTAAAATATTGGTTAGAATAGTCCATTTTTAATTGCTGAAAGTTTTTAATATTTCTCAGTATTAGTCCATCATTTTTTTTTTTCCACTGAGCTCATCACATTGCATTATGGGATTGTTTTGTCTGCAAAGGACACTTGCAATTTTGAGCCCTATGATTTCCGAGATGCGGAAATCTAGTCATAAAAGTTAAATGTACAGTATATTGCAAGAAATTTGAAGAAAAAAAGAAAAAAAAAGGTTTTATATTTTAAAAAGATTAATTCAGTTCCATTAATAATGTTTTGTGCCTTCATTTAATTACCTCTTTTTTTGAGTCTTGGCTGTCATGGCTGGCTCTTTCATAGGATCGTTTGTTGTATAAATAAATAAAATAGTAGGTTTAAGTTTTAAATATCAATTCTATTGTTCTATACAATTTTAAAATTGTTCTTTTAAATTGTAAAAGTTCTATGAATTCGTTTGATTAGACATGCTTTTGTAACTTCGTAACTGTATATTTAACTAAACCATTAAAACGGAATCCAGAAAAATTAAAACGGAATAAAAAATAAATTAAAATATGGTCCTAAAAATGTAATTTTTGTTCAGTTTTTAATAAATTGTTGTTAAACTGTAGAGTTTTGATTTTTAAAAGTTTAGACGTGGTTTTTGATTATTAAAATGTAACTATTAAAAAATGAAATACTATTACAGTTTTAAATTAATTCCAAAAAAAACGTAAACAGATTTTGTGAAAAATAAAATGGAATTTAGAAAAAATTTCATAAGACCCTTAAAATGTAATATTTGTTAAACCTTTAATATGTTGTAGAATTATATGATTTCAATTAATTAGACATGCTTTTTAAGTGCTAAAATCTAATGTAACTGTTAAAAAAAAGCAGGATAAAACCTAGAAAAAATCTATATAAATAAATAAAAACAAACAGATGTTGTGGGGGGAAAATAGACCAGAATTTGTGAAAATAAATATACAAATTTTTAATATAAATATAAAAAATATAAAAACATTAAATGTGCTGATAAAGATGTGCAATATTAAGTATATAGTTAAAACAATATAGACCAAATGTTCTTCAAGACTTGTTAATGCAATGGTTAAGGCAAGAGAATGGAATCTGATTATATAAGTTATATTGTGTCTGATTCCCATGTCTGATCTCCGTTCATCCTCATATGCACTCCCACGCTACAGCTTGTCTCACTGTTATAAATAGCTTTAGATTTGCTCAGAGTTGTAAATCATTACAAGTTGACTGAGTTAATGGTTAATAGGATTGAAGTGAGAGAGTTGTGGTCTTGGGATTTTCTCCAGGATTCGAGCAAAGCCTTCGGCATTTACTGCAAATCCAAATCTGCCAAGATGACCTGGTTCTGAGACAGAGAAAGAGACTGCAGTGTCTGTGAAAAATCTTCATGGCTCATTTCTGAGTAAACTTAGAAAAAACACATGAAGACAAAATGGTTTGTGGCTTGTTTGTTTTCAACCCATCTTTAGGGTGATGTATTGATTATTTAATGATTTTACTGGTGATCTAAACAGCTACATTTAGTGTCCCAGCATAATAGTTTTACTCAAGGATGCATTAAATTGATCAAAACTGACAGTAAATACATGTATAACGTTACAAAAGATTTCTGTTTCGAGTAAATGCTGTTCTTTTGAACTTTCTATTCATCAAAGTATCCTGAAAAATAAAATGTATCACAGTTTCCACAAAAATATTGAGTGGCACAACTGTTTTCAACATTGATAATAATCAGAAATGCTTCTTGAGCATGATTTTGGAAGAATCATGTGACACTGGGGCTGGAGTCATGATACTGAAAATTCAGCTTTGATCGTGGAAATAAATTTCATTTTAATAGATATTCACTTCCAAAGCAGTTTTTTAAAGTTATAATAATATTTCACATTTTTTCAGTATTTTTGTTCAAATAAATGCAGCCTTGGTGAGCAGAAAAGACGTATTTTTGATGTGTATATACGTCACAAACAATACAGTAATGTTAGACTAATATATGTTGTGTTTAGTATAAGTGTGTGTTATGGTGTTTGGACATGAAAGAACACAGGTTTCTCTTTTTTCTCATGGCAACATTGTTGTTTCAGACGTTGTTAAGGTTGAAATCGGTCATAAACGTCGCTGCAATCAGCTGTTACATGTGTATATCATCGTTAATCTCTCTGCTGATCATTGGAGTTTGTCTTTGCTCAGATCGGCTGTTGTTGACTAAATTAGTGACTGGTTTGATTTAATTTCAATATTTACATTGTGGTTTTGTGTTTGAAGAAAATTAGCCTACATTTGCTGATCTGGGTGCAGTTGTGTAATTTTCTGTGATTTACACACAAAGTTACAATAATTAGGCCTGTCACGATTATTTCTAAACTCTGTGTAATCAAAATGATTTAAGAAAACCACAATAATTGTGCAATTTAAATTTCAGTCGCATATTGCAGCACTTGAAATACCACAAATGCGCAATATCACGTCTTATAATATATAATATAAGGCTGTCAAATCGATTCATTGCGATTAATCACTTACAAAATAAGTTTGTTTACATAATATATGTCTGTGTGTACTGTGTATATATTTTATTATATTAAAATTTTATTTTTTTTTTTTTACTTGGAATTGTGTAATAAAAATAAAGTATTAGTCTTACACCGTGACTTCAGCAAAAGAGATTAAAACATTAATCGCAATTATTTGTATGACAATAAATAATCAACACAAAATTCATGATCGTGACAGGCCTAAAGATAATGAATAATATTTTATTTTATTTTATTATTTTATTTTATTTTGTCTGAGATAAACACACACCTATTGAGCACATTCGGTATTTCATTGCTTGACAGCCATAAATGAGTATGTTTATGAACTATGTTTATGAACCTCATTACTTGCCAAAAGATAATTTAATCATTAAATTTGTATTTTTTATTATTATTATTTTTAAATGGTATATAATAATTATTAATTATTTGATAATTTCAATTATTTGTATGACAATAAATAATCAACACAAAGTTCATGATCATGACAGGCCTAAAGGTAATGAATAATATTTATTTTATTTTATTTTATTTTATAAACACACCTGTGGAGCACATTCAGTATTTCATTGCTTGAAATAACTACATATATGAATTTTATTACTTGCCAAAAGATAATTTTATCATATTAAAATTTTACATTTTTTTTTTTATAATAATAAAAAATGAAGTATCAGTCTTACACTGAGACTTCAGCAAAGCAGAATTAAGTCATTAATAGCAATTACTTGTATGACAATAAATAATCAACACAAAATTCATGATCGTGACGGCCTTAAAGATAATTACTAAAATTTTTATTTTGTTTTATTTTGTTTTGTTTTATTTTTATTTTATTTTATTTTATTTTATTTTATTTTATTTTATTTTAGAGAGCACGTTTTTTTTCCATTGCTTAACAACCATGAATGACTAAATTTGTAAACTATATTACTTTCTAAAATAATTGCTTCTTCCATTTATTATTGATAAATGTTACTATTTATTGAACATTATTTGTTATTTTATTTTTTTTGCTGCCATTTTGTTAGTGATGCATTTCGAGGGACTGTGTTTTAAGTCGTCACTTTTATTTATATAATGCTTTATGCAATACAGATTTGTTTCAAAACAACTTTCCAGTGATAAACGACAATATTGATTCAGTGATGCAAACAAAATTCGACTAGAAAGGCAATTGTAAGCAGTCATTATTTAATGCAGTAAAATCACTGTAACGTACAATCTTACTGCTTTATTAGACTTCGGTTTGTCCAGTATTAAATACAGTGATACACCAGCAGAAGTGAGTCATCACGTGTAGATGAATTCTTAGTTTGCGGGTTCATTAGTCTGATCTCGGTCTCATGCGACCACAGGAAATGACTGCGACCCTCGTGTTAGTGGCGGGTTTTTTTTTTTTACGCCGCTCAGGAGAAAATGGCTGCTGTTTGCAGGTCCTGAGAGCACATCTGTCAGAGGAGACCAGCCAAGAGAAAATGAGGCCCTCTGCAGACTCACATGCGTCTCATCTCGCCTGTCCTGTTTTCCACATTAATCATTCCTGCGGTTTCTTTTGGCTCTGTGCTTGTGACAATTTTTATCCTTCCTTTATATATTAACCTAGATTGTATTCATTCAAGAAGGATCTTGTTAATGTCTTAAGACTTGCTGACATTAACCGTTTCACTTCTTCTGTGGTCTTATTGCTTATATTCTCGTGGTTTTGTAGCAACGTTATTGTAGTTAGCTGAAAATAAAACCATAAAAACTAAAGTAAATCGGTTAATTCATAAAAAAAAATACAAAAGTACAAATGACAAAAACTAAACAAAATGTTAAAAATGAAAATATAAACAGTTTATTCAATTATAATAGCATTGTGGCCACAGGACTAAAAAATGTATTTCACACAATTAAGTGAATATAGATTATATTATTATTTTTATTATTTTAGTAAAAGGCTGGTTAAAAATGACGAAGGTAAAAGTAACAAAAACACTAAACAAAATTCATAAAATTAAATAAAAAAGAAAATATAAACAATTTATTTAAAATATTAGTGAAAACTGTAATAGCATTGTGGCCACAGGACTAAAAAAAATATTTTGCACAATTAAGCAACATTGTGAATTTTATTTTATTTATTTTTTAAATGAAAGGCTGGTTAAAATTACGAAATTAAAAATGTTATTTTTTATTTTATATTGTTTTATTTTATTTAGTATTTATTTATTATTGTTTATTTATTTTTTAAATAAAAGGCTGGTTGAAAATTACAAAAGTAAAAATAATAAACGCTAAACAAACTTCATAAAATTAAAAGAAGAAAATATAAACTATTTATTTAAAAATATTAGTGAAAACTCTAATAGCATTTTGGCCACAGGACTAAAAAAATTATTTGGCACAATTAAGCAACATTGTGAATTTATTTTATTTTTATTTATTTATTTATTTATTTTTTAAATAAAAGGCTGGTTAAATATTACGAAATTAAAAATGATGAAAACACTAAACAAAATTCATAAAATTAAATAAAAAAGAAAATATAAACAATTTGTTTAAAATATTAGTGAAAACTATTATAGCATTGTGGCTATAGGATTAAAATGTATTTGACACAATTAAGCAACATAATGTAAGATAGTGAATGTAGATTATTTTATTTTATTTTATTTTTTAAATGAAAAGCTGGTTAAAAATGCTGAAAGTACAAATGATAAAAAAACAAGCAAAATTCATAAAATTAAATAAAAATTAAAATAGAAACAATTTATTCAAAATATTAGTGAAAACTATAATAGCATTGTGGTCACAGGACTAAAAAAATATTTTACACAATTAAGCAACATTGTGAATATAGATTATTTTATTTTGTTTTATTTTACTATGCTTATTTCTTTCAAGTAAAAGGTTGTTTCAGGATTCTTTCCTTGTGGTTATTTATTTATTTTTTTTTTTTAACTTGATTTCATTATATTTTATATTTTATGTATTACATTTTGAAAATCACTCATTCCAGAGTAAATGCATCAAATATTAAGTTATGCTCTGAATATTCTCAAACCGTGATGCTCATTAAATAAATTTTCTCGTCTTCTGCCAGCGTGTGTATTACGAACAGCTACATGTGTTTATTTTCATTTCGTTTGTATTGGCGTTTCCATGACTGATTAATTTGGAGCTGCAGTTTGTTTTAACCTGTTTCCTGTAATCAGAAACTGCTTATGTTCTGCTCTGCTCTTCAGTCACACTTCAGGAAGCGCTAGGTTTATTTCTAAAGCACATTAGTCAGCAGAAACCAGCCGTGATGCATATGAGCTCTAATATAAGAGGATGCATCTATTTATCCTGTGCAATGAAACCCAGTCATCTTCAGCTCAAGGACACTGGCTGTGCGTGTTTTTGTTAATTGGACAGCAGTTTGTTAAATTCTGCACTGTTTAGTGAACACTTGCAAACAGGACGGTCATGTCGCACCGTGATGCTAATTTCACTGCCGTTTGTCTCAGTGACAGTGATGATGATCAGATTAGGCGACTACTGAAGTGATATTGAATGGGTGCCGTCAGAATGAAAGTCTAAACAGCTGATAAAACCATCAAAATAATCCATAATACACCACCCATCAGTTAACATCTTGAGAAGACAAAAGCTGAAACAAATCCATCATCAAGATGCTTTTAACTCAAATACGAGTCAAAAAAGCTTTTTTTTCTCTTTTTCTATTGATGTATGTTCAAGTATAACTGTTTTCTAATAAAATACAATCTTTTCCAACCAATATATTTGTCATCTTGAGTCATCAGCCAATCAGAGTTGGCTTTTCTTATATAATAGATAATAATAGACTGTAATAGATCATACTCACCAATAGAGAATTAGTTTGTTAGATGGTGTCTGGAGGTCTTTATACCAGATCAGTGGCACTAGAAATTAAATAGAAAATTGAGAAACTTTGTATCGAGTTAAATGAACGTGTAAACATCCTGTTGTGCAAGTTTGTTTGGTTTGGTTATGTGTGTCAGGCAGTGTGGTTTTTTGTTTGTTTGTTTGTTTGTTTTTTATATAGTATTATTGATCTACTATTATAGTTTTTATTCAGATTTTTTTTTTTGTGTAATTATGTTGTTTGTCCCTTTCATTCGTTTTTGCTTTTTAAAATGTTTACTTAGTTCAGTTTCAAATTTCTGTTTCAAACTTTTTTTTCTTTTTTAATACTTTCATATTTTTTATTTTAATTTAAGTGAACAATGATAATCCTTTTCATAAAGCCCTATGAAATCTTTAATTTTAATTATAATTTTAAAATGTATTTTTTTCCCCAAGTTTTATTTTTCCATTTTCATTTTTTCCGTTTAAATTTTTCTGGATTCCGTTTTTTTTGTTTGTTTGTTTTTTTGGATTCTCTTTTTTCCCATTTTAATTTTACTGGATTCCTGTTTTTTTTTTTCAGTTTTAATTTTTCTTGACTCCTTTTTAATAGTTAAATTACATTTTATTTATAAAAAAAAAAATTATCATGTCTAATTAATTGAAAATCATGTAACGTATGCAATTTCACATCAATTTATTAAATATTTAACAAAAATTGCCCCTATGAAATTTGTTTTATTTTTTCACAAATTCTGTTTTTTTCGCTTTATTTTTTCGGGATTAACTTTTTTTCCCTTTTAATTTTTCTTGAATCCTTTTTAATGGTTAAATTCAATTTTATTAATCAAAAAGCGTGTTTAAATAATTGAAAATCACGAAACTTATACAATTTCACATCAATTTATTTTTAGGCCCCTATGAAATGTTTTATTTTTCCCACCATGTTTTATCAAATTCTTTTTTTTTATTATTTGAATGCATACTTAATTTATTCAAATTTATTCTTAAAATAGCCTTATGGATTATTTTTTTCGCCCTCTGTGTTGTGTATTTAAAATGTTCAGCTTATCAAATGAAGGCATAAAACATTAATTTCATTTATCTTTTAATTCTTGAAAATTATGCAAACTTTATTTTTTGGCAAACAAAGGGGGTTTACTATTAAAATGAAAACGTGGAAGAAATACTGTGTGATTATACCCTAAAAATAATGATTTTTTTCATTTAGTAGTAGTAGTAGTAGACTTCGTAAATGAATGCATTAAATGTATAAATGTCATGTTTCCCGCAGGAGCCGTTCGTGAGCTCCGGTGTCGCTCATCCTCTGAGGATTGAGCTAAGATGAGCATTACCAGTGATGAAGTCAACTTTCTGGTCTACAGATATCTGCAGGAGTCAGGTAAACCCCCTCAAAATCACCTCAAACTGATGTAAACCAGGCTTTGAGATGATCTGAAATTCTTAAAGACGCTGTATAGTGTTTAGTCACACATTTACTCATCGGTTGAAATAAAGTGAGTGTTCATTGATTAAAAGCCGGTCTGTTTGGCCTTTGTGCTGTAGGTTTCTCTCACTCGGCGTTCACGTTTGGTATCGAGAGCCACATCAGTCAGTCGAACATAAACGGGACTCTGGTGCCTCCTGCTGCCCTCATCTCCATCCTGCAGAAAGGCCTTCAGTACGTGGAGGCCGAGATCAGCATCAATGAGGTCAGTCTTTAATCGTCTTGTCGTCTTTATTAACCATCCGACTGATCCGACTAGTCATGTCACTTCAGAGTCTTTGAACTCTTTGATTAATCTGGATTTTTGCATAGGTAATTTTCACCTGCTGTAAGTCATAATAATATCTAGACATGCTTTTTAGCACTTAAAAAAACAAAAACAAATGAGATTTTATTGTTGGCTCGGTCAAGACACTTTTTCAGATTTTTACTTAATCTGACAAGAATTTCATTGCCCATGATACAAAAATAAACAGTTTTGCTATTATGGCAACAAACCATTTATTTATTTATTTGTTTGTTTGTAATAGTTGTATTGATATTTAAAATTGTTTTTATTTTTATGTTTTCTCTGGTTATTTTAATTTTAGTTGTTAGTTTTTTTTAATATTATGTAAAAATGTTATTATTAAATTAAATAATGTTAAAAATATATAAAATGTATTATTTTAAAATGAAAAAAGTCTACATTATTAATTTAGAATATTATAAAATATAATAATAATAATAATAATAATAATAATAATAATAATAATAATAATAATAATGATAGTATAAAACATCAATGTATTTTTTTATTAATTTCATTTTAAGTTTTAGTACATGCAAATGAGAAATTTTGCCTTGGCAGCTAGCTGAAATAAATTAAGTAATTTTTTGATATTATTTTATTTTAATTTATTTATGTATTTATTATGTATTTATTGATACATTTATTTGAAAAAATTAAGAGATACTATAAGTTTTATTAATAATTTAAATTAGTTTTTTTTCTGATTATTTTAATTTTTAGTTAGTTGTTGTTTTTTTTTTTCATATTATGCAAAATGTTATTACTATTAAATAAAATAATTAAATTAAATTAAATAGTTTTATTTCAGTTTTAGTATATGAAAATGAGAAATTTTGCCTTAGCAGATAGCTGAAATAAATAAACTAAGTAATTTTTTGATATTTTATTTTATTTATTTTGTTTACTTTTTTATTTATTTATTTGCTTGTTTGTTTGTATAATTGGTATACTATAATAGTTGTATTAATATTTTAAATTAGTTTTTTATTTTTATATTTTTTCTGTTTTAATTTTAGGTAGTTGTTAGTTTTTAAATATTGTGTAAAAATATTATTATTATATAAAAAAATATATATTAAATTTATTATTTCAAAATGACAAAAAATATATTATAAAATTATAATATTCTAAAATATAACAATATAAAACATCTATATATTTTTTATTATTTTATTTTCAGTTTTAGTAAATGAAAATGAGAATTTTTACCTTGACAGCTAGCTGAAATAAACAAGTAATTTTTAAAATATATTATTTATTTCAATATACTTAATTTGTTTATTTATTTATTTATTTTATTTGTTTTTTTAGTTTTAGTTTACTAATAATAACCCTGTTCTGAACCTTTGATTTAATTTGAACTTTTAATTTAATTTGATAATAAAATCTTTTGATCTAACAGCTTAAATGCTTAAAATGTTCGAAGAATTTTTAAAAACATAAATATAAAACTATTAATAAAATAATAATGTAATACAGGTAATAAAATGTTGATACACAGATGAAATAACATTAAGTAAAATACATTTTTATAATGAAAACACATTTTCTAGTCATGCAAATCGCTAAAATATTTTAAGGAAAAATGCTGAGTTTTATTTTATTTTAAATTGACTACAAACAAGTATAAAAGTCATTAAAAAAATCCCTGTTGAACCATGAAGAAATCCAAATACTTCCCATAGGATATTTTTGAATTGTTTCTGTTTGTTTGTGTCACTTTGGATTGTGTTTGATTGTAATATCATCACTGAATCTTTCAGGATGGCACAGTGTTTGACGGCCGGCCGATAGAGTCTCTGTCGCTCATCGATGCCGTGATGCCAGACGTGGTTCACTCCAGACAGCAGGCGTTCAGAGACAAACTCGCCCAGCAGCAGCAGCAGCAGAAACCCCACAGCTCCAGCAACACAACGGCCGTTCAGTCCCACGTCACGAAGAACGGAGAAACCCCGGTGAACGGAGAGGAGAACGGCACCCACGACTTTAGTAAGTCTTTTAATCAAAAATAATATCTAATTAATTGAAATCAGGAAATAACCAAAAACTGTATGGCCCTATGAAATTTTTTTTTCTTCCCAAATTTCCCCAATTCTGTGTTTCACCTTTTTATTTTTGGGATTGTCTAATGGTGTAATTTTATTTTTAATAATTAAAAACCATGTCTCATCAGTTGAATTAATAAACTTATAACAACGTCGTAATTTATTACAGTTTTATTTTAACAATAATTAGTCCTTATTTATTTATTTTTTTTTTTCTGTGTAGTTTCTGATATAATTTTTTCTGGATTTATGATTTAATACAAATTTATTATCAACATAAACAGTTAATTTTTTTTAAAACAAAGTGCTGCCCAAAAGAGGTTTACTGTTAAAATAAATAATTAGTAGTATTTCTTTGAGAAGTACAGTCTTGTATAATAATAATATACTAGTTCTGAAAGGTACACAGACTGATGTATTATGGGTAAGAATTTATGAAGTGTGATTGTAAATGCAAGATGCTTCTCGTGTGTCAGATAACCATATGGAGGCCATGGAGGTGGACGGCGAGGTCCAGATTCCCGCAAGTAAGGCCACAGTGTTGAGGGGTCACGAGTCGGAGGTCTTCATATGCGCCTGGAACCCCGTCACTGACCTCTTAGCCTCAGGGTGAGTCCACCTGACCTCCGACCTCAAGGGACAGAGCTGAAGAATTTCTGATGCTGTTGAGTTTGTACGAGTCGTACAGGAACGACCGTTTTTTCTCTGTTGTGAAATGGCTTGAATTGCACTAAATATTTTTCTAAAATGACATGCTAGACATAAATATATGGGCTCAAATATTAAATATTTTGTGTAGTTTTTAAATATATATTTTTTATTAATTATGTATTTTTAAATGTTATTATATTTTAGTTATTTAAATTAATTATATTTTTTAATTTATATTTTTAATTTAATTTATAATTCATATTTTTTATACATTTTATTAACTTATTTTTTTATTAATTTTAATTTTATAATTTTTTTTATTTTTACATTTTATTAATATTAATGACATATTTAGTAACAGTTAAAGCCAAAGTGTTTATTTTATTGCACTTTGTGTGTTCGTTTGTGTGCATGTGTTTATATGAAAAATCTGAAACATAACATTTCAGAGAACTTGTTATACAAATAAGGTTGGAATTATTAATGTAAACAATTAAAATATGGTGACATCTATTAGTTTATATTTTTTTCCCTTGCCTAAAAAGTTTTTCTTGTTTATATGGCAGCTCTGGGGACTCGACGGCACGCATATGGAACCTGAATGAGAACAGCAACAGCGGCTCGACTCAGCTGGTCCTGCGGCACTGCATCCGAGAGGGAGGACAGGACGTTCCCAGCAACAAAGACGTCACCTCGTTAGACTGGAACGTGAGTGCGCTGTTAATTAATCAGAGCCGGTGCTCAATCCAGGGCCACAAGATGCTTAAAATGATTCAAAATGACATAAAATGAGTTTTTAAAATAGATAAATCAGCTAAAAATTAAGATTAAACCGCTGTTACATATTTAAATTCATCCTTCAACAACTTTCACTTTTATTTAAGGGGTTCTCAAAGTTTTGGAAAATCTGGAAATATGAGGAAATTTTAAAAATACGTTTTCTAGACCTGGAAAATCATGGAAATTAATAACACATAATGAAGTCATGGATATTTTAGCAATAGCAATAAATATATATATATATATATATATATATATATATATATATATATATATATATAATTTTTTTTTTTTTTTTTTTTTGGTCAACATTTAAAATATTTATAGTAGACATTCCTGTGCAAAAGTATTATAAATTAATTAATGTTATATAAATTTATATATATATATAAACATTTTTCTGGATTTAATTTTAATGATTAAATTCAATTCAGTTATTAAGAAACATGTCTAATTAATTGAAATCATGAAACTTATACAATGTAACAATATTTAATTACAAGTTGATCAAAAAATAATTTAAGCCCTATGAAATCAGTTTTGTTTTATTTCCAAAGTTTTTTTTGGTTTGTTTGTTAGTTTTTTGTTGTTGTTGTTTTTTTTTTCCCTCAGGAAAACCTGGAAACATGAATGACTTTTAAAAATAAGTTTGCTAGAGTTGGAAATTAATAATATATAAAGAACTCGTGGAAATTTTAACAATAAATATACTTTTTTTAGTTTTGTCGCGCTTTAAAATATTTACAGTAGAAATTCCTGAAAAAAAAAAAGTGGAAAAGTGATATAAATTCATTATTTTATAAATAATTCAAAATAAATAGAATTTTTCTGGCTTCCATTTTAATGGTTAAATTTTAGTTATTAAAAAGCATGTCTAATTAATTGAAATCATGAAACGTATACAATGTAACAATAGTTAATTAAAGTTGATCAAAAATATATTTTTTAAAGCCTTGTGGAATCAGTTTTGTTTTTATTCCCAAATTCTGTTTTTTTTTTTTTTTTTCCATTTTATTTTATTTATTTATTCACAGGAAAACCTGGAAATATGAAAAACTTTTAAAAATAAGTTTTCTAGACCTGAAAAAATAATGGAAATTAATAGCATAAAGAAGTCATGGAAGTTTTCACAATACATATACGTTTTTCTCGTTTTGTCAGGTTTTAAAATATTAAAATATTTACAGTAGAAATTCGTGAAAAAAAAACAACATTCCTTTTTCACAAACAGGTGGAATTTTATAAATAATTCAATATAAATAGAATTTTTCTGGCTTCCATTTTAATGGTTAAATCCACTTTTAGTTATTAAAAAGCATGTCTGATTAATTGAAATCATGAAATGTATACAATGTAACAATAATTAATTACAAAGTATTTTTTTTTTTAACTTTGTGAAATCAGTTTTGTTTTATTCCAAAATTCAGTTTTTTCCATTTTATTTATTTATTTATTTTCCCCCAGGAAAACCTGGAAATATGAAGACTTTTAAAAAATAAGTTTTCTAGACCTATACATACATATAAAAAAGACCTAGACATATATATACAAAAAATATATTTTTGGACATTTTAACAATAAATATACTTTTTTTCTAGTTTTGTCAAGCTTTAAAATATTTACAGTAAAAATTCTTGAAAAAATAAATTACATAATCACAAACAGGTGGAAAAGTGATATAAATGAATTATTTATAAATAATAATAATAAAAAATATTTTATTTTATTAATTATTTTAAAAAAACTAATAACATATAAAGAAGTCATGGAAATTTCAACAGTAATTATACTTTTTTCTAGTTTTGTCAAGCTTTAAAATAAAAACTAATCTAAATAATTAAATAAATTCATCCCAGATTCCCAGAACCCATTTGGTTCTCCAACTTTATTTATATAGCACCATTAAAAGTTTAAGTTCTTGAATCTCCTGAAATTGTGGAATTTAATTATTGTAATTTTAAAATAATGTAGTTATAATAAATGTAAAATAATTTTAAAAAATGTAAACCTGTTTTTAAATATAATTATTTAATTAGCAAACCTAATAAATTCATATAATCTAATAGTAGGTAAAATTATTGCCTATGATACTAAATGTGTGTTTTTTTTTTTCATAATTTCCTTAAAATATATTTCTTATTCATGTTTCATGAAACAGCATCTCTCATAGGAGCCTGATGATTAGATCATTAAAACCATATGTTATATTATTCCTAAAATGCATTTAATAGCATTTATTTAGTCTTTAAAAGTCAATTCTACTTTCATTTGGCACTTGGCGAGTTCATTTTGAACCCTGGAAATGTTAATAAAAAGCATGCTGAATATTTGGCTTATTTTCACATCAAAGTTCATTGTGGGTTTTTTTGTGTCTGTAGAGTGACGGCACTTTATTAGCAACCGGATCTTATGACGGATTTGCAAGAATATGGACAAAAGATGGTAAGTCGAGTCATTTGTTTTACACCGAGCACTAATCAGACTCGACGAGTGTTTTATTTAAACCAGTTGGTGTTGACCTGTTTAACAGGTAATCTCAGCAGCACACTCGGCCAGCATAAAGGACCCATATTTGCACTCAAGTGGAACAAGAAAGGCAACAGCATTCTGAGCGCCGGAGTCGATAAGGTCAGTATCTGTGCCATCATTATGACATTTACATGCGTCCATTTGCCAGACGCTTTCATCAGAAGCAGCTTGCGTTGCGTTCATGTTGTACATTTGATCAGTTCATGTAATCGCAGGGAATCAAACCCACGATCCTGGCATTCCTAGATCCATGTGTTGTTGATTTGAGCTGTACAGTGCATTCTGGGAGAGAGAAAATTATTACTATCTGGCTTTTTTCTATAATCATTCATTAGTTTCTGTGGTTTCTCATCTTCCTGCAGACGACAATCATTTGGGACGCTCACACAGGTGAAGCCAAGCAGCAGTTCCCCTTTCATTCTGGTGAGTTTACAAACTACAGGAGTTTAGCATTCATACTGAAAGTATTCATGAAAATACATAAATGTTAGATTTGATTAATATTATTATTATTATTATTACTATTATTATTATTATTTTTAATAATAATAATAATTGTAATATTTTTTTTATTTTTCAGATTTTTAAAGCCATATGTAGGGCCTATGAATATTTATTTATTTATTTATTTATTTATTTATGTATCCATCCATCCATCCATCCATCCATGATTCCATTTTATTTTTTTCCATTGTAATTTTTCTGGTTTCTGTGTTGTTGTTGTTGTTGTTGTTGTTGTTGTTGTTGTTTTTCTGAATTCCATTTTAATGGTTAAATTACACTTTAGTTATTTAAAGGCATGCCTAATTAATTGAAATCATAAAACTTATACAATTTAACAGCAATTAATTACAAGTTAACTACAAAAATATTTTTTTAAACCTTTTTGTTTTTGTTTGTTTTTTAAGTTTTGTTTTATTCCCAATTTCTGTGTTTTTTTTTTGTTTTTTTTTTTGTTTTTTTTTTCATTTATTTATTTATTTATCCATCCATCCATCCTAGATTCCATTTTAATTGTTTCCATTGTAATTTTTCTGGATTCTGTTTTTTTTTTTGTTTTGTTTTTTTTTGTTTTGTTTTGTTGTTGTTTTGTTTTTTCTGGATTCTATTTTAATGGTTAAATTGCATTTTAGTTATTTAAGAGCATGTCTAATTAATTGAAATTTTTTTAAGCCCTTTTGTTTTTGTTTTTTAAGTTTTGTTTTATTCCCAATTTCTGTGTTTTTATTTATTTATTTATTTATTTATTTAGTTATCTATCCGTCCATCCTAGATTCCATTTTAATTTTTTCCATTGTAATTTTTCTGGATTCTGTTTTTTTTTTTTTGGATTCCATTAAATTCCATTTTAGTTATTTAAAAGCATGTCTAATTAATTGAAATCATAAAACTTATACAATTTAACAGTAATTAATTACAAGTTAACAACAAAAATGGCTTTTTTTTTTTTTTTTTTTTTTTTTTTTAGCCCTTTTGTTTTTGTTTTTTAAGTTTTGTTTTATTCCCAATTTCTGTTTTTTTTTTCATTCTATTTATTTATTTATTTATTTATTTGTGGATTCCATTTGAATGGTTTAAAAACACATTTATTTATATCAAATTTTTATTATTTATTTTCTTCTTTTTATTCATTCATTAATTTTAGATTAAAATAAATACAATTAAATATAATAAAAAAGTAAATACATCTAACTAAACAGTAGTGAGTAGAAAGAAATATAATAATTGAACTGTATAGAAATTAAATATTTTTCAAGTAACTAATTAATTTAGGCATATTTATAATAATAATAATTATACTACTACAATTTGTGTTAATAATCAAACGTTATGTTTCATCAGTTAAATTGATAAAACTAGCAATTTAAGAATTTATTAACATTTGTTCAGTTTTTAAGTGTTTCAGAAATTCTGTTAAAATTAAAACATGGGCAAACATTTGTGATATTCCTTAAAAAATACAGTTTAATAGCACTAATATTAGTATCACTTTGAGGAGTACATTGTGCTGTACAATAGAAATATATAATTTGGTTATAATTTCTTACGTTTGTTTTGGTGGGTCAGTCAATCACACTTTTATTTTGGCGGGTTGTAGTGAAGTGTATCTGACGATAGTTTAATCAGAGAGAGAAGCTGTGGAGATGAAGTTCACGTCATGATTATTAATGGGTGTTTATTGACTCTTACAGCTCCGGCGCTGGACGTGGACTGGCAGAACAACACCACCTTCGCCTCCTGCAGCACTGACATGTGCATCCACGTGTGCCGCCTGGGAAGTGAACGTCCGCTCAAGACTTTCCAAGGGCACACGGTGAGCAGCACCTAAAACACAACTAAAACACAGTCAGGGTTTACTGTTCTTGAACAGTAGATAAACATGTTTGTTTGTTTGCAGAATGAAGTGAACGCCATCAAATGGGACCCGTCGGGAATGCTGCTGGCTTCCTGTTCGGACGACATGACGTTAAAGGTAGGAATTATTTCTGAATATTCATTAAATATTTATTTTTACCCACATTTCTAATTGCAGCAGTTCCTCTGATTGGTAAAATTGATTCATAGTAAACGGATAATGAAATGTGTATTAAATATGATCTAACTGTGCAGATCTGGAGTATGAAGCAGGATTCATGCGTTCACAATCTTCAAGCGCACAACAAAGAGATTTACACCATCAAATGGAGCCCGACGGGCACCGGGAGCAACAATCCCAATGCTAACATCCTGCTAGCCAGGTAAGAAAAAAAAAAAGTAAATTAATAAAAACCTATAAATGAATACAAAATTTTATTCAATATGTTAAATTAGGTTTGAATGATTAAAAATAAATCAGAGTAAAATTAATTTTAAAAAATGAATAAAATAAATAATTAAAATCAGATTAATTTAAATGTTAAAAACGATTAAAATAAAGTAAATAAATAAAATGAAAAGATTAAAGTAAATAAATCATTACATATATAAAAAATATATAAATAAAATACTAATTATATATTAATATAAATATAAATTATAATATAATATAAAATTATATTAATATAAAAAAAAGGTTAAATCAATAAAAAAATAACCGTTAGATTAAAATAAATAAAAACAGTGATTTAAATAGTTAATCAAAAACAAATTGATTAAATTACATTACAATACATTTAAACACACATGTAAAAAAAAAAATAATAAAATTAAAAATTAAAAAATATATAAAATATATATTGTAAAAGACTAAAATCAGATATGTAAATAAATTAATAGAAAAAGGAAAATGGACAATTAGATAAAAAAATAAGTAAATACAAAATTAGTTTAAATATTAATTTAGATTGAAACCAATCTTTACTTAATAGATAAAAATTACATTAATATAATTTTAAAAAGTATATAAATAATGCATTAACTATACAGTACTGTTGACTAATAAATTAGATAAAAAATAAGTAAATTAAGTATAAATCAATACAAAGATTTGATTAAATATGTTAAATTAGAGTAAAATAATTAAAATAAATAAGAGTAAAATTTATTAAAAAAAATTGAAAATAAAAAAAATAAATAAATCATTAAATATATTAAATTAGATTAAAATAAAATAAAAATGGTTAAATCAATTAATTAAGAAAGGAAATAAATTAACCATTAGATTAAAATAAATGACTGATTTTAATAGTTAATTTAATCAAAAATAAATTGGTTACATTAAATTAGATACATTTTAAAACAAAATATATTATATGTATATGTAAGTCACCTCTGTTTACATGCATATTAAATGCACCACTGCTTTTTCTTCCTTAGTGCCTCGTTTGATTCGACGGTGCGGTTGTGGGACGTGGACCAGGGCGTTTGCATCCACACGCTCACCAAACACCAGGAGCCCGTGTACAGCGTGGCCTTCAGTCCGGATGGGAAGTTCCTGGCCAGCGGCTCCTTCGACAAATGCGTTCACATCTGGGATACGCTGGTCAGTACAGCAGCGATAGCGCTCCTTCACAAACAGCTGTGCATCAGTGTGATGATGATGATGATGGTGATGATATACGTGTTTTCTTCAGAGCGGCGCGTTGGTGAACAGCTACAGAGGAACAGGAGGAATATTTGAGGTTTGCTGGAACAGTGTGGGAGATAAAGTGGGAGCGAGTGCGTCTGATGGATCGGTACGTTCATCTACTTGATTAAGTAGTTCGCAAACTTTGACTGAAATGTCATTTATAAATATTTTAGTGAAAGCCCAATTTATGAAATGTATCATTATTTCTTTTATATTTATATTTATAATTAATTTGTATATATTTTATTAATTTTTAAGGTTTATAAGATCAAGAAAAACAGAAATTAATTTATGTGTCTCCAAAGATAATTACAAAAAATAATACTGACATGAGACATGACATGAGATAACATTACGGAAATTACATTTTAAAATTAAAATTAAGTTACATTTTTTCCAAAAATTTCTTGTCGTTGTTTTGTCAAAATCAGTTATATTATTTAGTAGTTTAGTACTATTTACTATACTTTTTATTATTATTTTAAATTAGATTATTATTTTAATTTAATTTATATTTTAAAGGTTTTTGTGCTATTGTCATTTTTATTAGTTTTTCATTTTTTTTATTTCACTTTTCATTTTTAGTCTTAATTCTGCTTTATTTTCTGCTTATTTCAGTTTAATTTCTAATTTTTTTTCATCTAATATTTAGGTTTATTGTAGGTTATTTAAATGTATTTTTTTACTTTGTTTTATTTGAACTTTTTTTTTTTCTTCCTCTCAGTAATTTTAGTGTTTCACCTTTAACAAAATAAAAATTAGGAAAAGTTGAAAATAAATTAGATACTAAAATAATTGTAAGTTTTTCATCTAATATGTAGGTTTATTTTAGGTTATTTAGGATTTTAAAACTTATTTTACTTTTATTTTGTATTTATTTATTTATTTTTATTTAGTTGCCAAAGCAACATTAATAACATTTAGTTTTATTTTAGGTTATATAGACTTAATTTATTTATTTCAACTTTAGTTTGACTTCATCTTACGTTTATTTATTTATTTTTTCCAGTTAGTAATTTTAGTGCTACAACTTTAAATAAAAATAAGAAAAAGTAAAAAAAAAAAAAAAAAGAAATAATTGTAAGTTTTTAATATAATATATTTTTTTATTTAATTCCGTTTTAGTTTTTATTTACCAGTGAGTAAAAAAGTTAGTAAAAAAAATTGTACTTAGTTGCCAGCTCTCAAATTTGTGTTTACTTTAAATATTTTTTTTTATCTAATATTAAGGTTTTATTTATTTATTTATTTAAGTTTCAGTTTTAATTTTAGTTTTAATTCAGTTTTCAGTTTTTATTAATTTCCAGGTAGTACTTTTATTGCTTTTTAACTTATTTCAGTTGGTTACCAAAGACAATTTTTTTTTTAATTTTCAGGTTTATTTTTAATTCACATTTTTTTAACAGTTTTAGTTAATGATAATAACCCTGTTTAAACCCTGTCTTGTTTTTCCAGGTCTGTGTTCTTGATTTAAGGAAGTAGCTCTCGGTGAATCCGGACGCCGGATCGTGCAGCTAAAGCCTTCGGTGCGTCTCAGCGGCTGCTGGTTGTGACTGAACTCGTTTCCTCCGGTCGATTGAGACCCTTCACCGGGAGCACAATCCAAATGTTGAAAACCAAATTAGAGGAAACGTCCACTAGAGACGGTCAGAGAAGTGCTGTTGATCAGCGGTCGATGAAGTGGAGCCAGCGGACGCACATCCGAGACGCCGAAGAGCTGGAGATGATTCATTCGAAAGGTTTTATCACGTTCGGGCGACACTGATATTCAATGGGTGCCACGCGTGAAGTCTGACTGTCGGAAAACAGATTTTTAACCACCTTTAATTCAAGACAAGGCTTCACGTGTGCCGCTTCCGGTGGTTTAAGGGTGAATGAAGACGTCAGCTGCCGAGTACTTGGGAAATATTTGACGATTCTCAGATATTAAATACACAGGTGTAAAACCTCCCACTGGATGTACATTTAATGAATGTAAAGATGTAAATGAGATCGGAACTACGCAGATTTTATAAACTGTGTTTATATGTTTATAAACTAATCTTTTTTCTAAAGTCTTTCATACTTTTTTATGTTTTCTGATTTTGTGCACGTCACGCCTGCTGGATCGGCAGGAAACTCGGCAGCGGTTTTGAATAAATTCGATCATGAGGATATATCGTATCATAAGTGGGAATCGAGCGTTTTGGGCCGTGTTTGATTCTCAGCGTCACAGTCGAGTCCTAATCGAGTGTGATTTGATAAAACGACAAGTAATAAAAGCGCTCTCCTCCATGCAAATCTGAATTTTTGTCTTTTGTTGATCACTTGATTTCTTTTATGTGGCGTTATGCTGGGAAGCCCCGCCCATCTCGAAATCTCATTGGTCCAACATCCTAATTTGCATTAAACATAGTCGACTTCAGTGTGAACAGACTAATTACTGAAACTTCAGAATAAATGAAGCGACAAAAGTGTTTATCGTAGCCATGGATTAAGAATTTGTTGCCTCAAATAAAGAATTTGTTCCCTCGTTTTAGTTAAATTGTTTTACTAAAATCCGTTAGTTAAAAAAAAAAGGAACGAATTAGTACGACACGGACACAATCTACTAAATGGAAGGAGCAAATGAACACAACATTTCATGGTTATGATTTATTGAAACGAGGGAACGAAATTTTAATTTGTGGCCTAAAATTTATTAAAACAAGGAATTTTTTTTTTTTTCGGTGGCCACGATTTACTTAAACAAGGGAACAAACTGTAAATTCATGGCTATTATTTATTTAAATCGAGAGAAGGAAATTCTATGAATTATGAGCTCGTTCCTTCGTTTTAGTAAATGTGGCCACAAATTTATTAAAATGAGTGAACGATTTAGTAAAATGTTGTAATAATATTATTAAAACAAGGGGATAAATTAGTATGACGTGGCCATAATTTACTAAATTACTAAATTAAGTTGTGGCTGCGATTTAATTAAAATGACGAAACAAATTCACAAAATTCACAAAAACAAAAAACAGGCACAATTTAATTAAAACAAGGGAGTGAATTAGTATGTTTTGTGGCCATGATTTACTAAAAAGAGGGAACGAATTCTAAATTTGTAGCTGTGATTTAATTAAAATGAGAGAATAAATTATTACAACATGGCCACAATTTACTAAAACGACAAGAAATTCTAAATTCTTGGCCGCAATTTATTAAAACAACAAAAAGTATCTGTACGATGTTTCATGGCTAAAATGAACTAAAACGAGGGATTGAATTCTTAATTCGTGGCCACTAATTTATTAAAATGATATATGATATGATAATGAATCAGTATGATGTTTCAAGGCCACAATTTTCTAAAACAAGGGAACAGATTTTTTATTTGTAGCTGCGATTTCACAAACACAAAACACATTGTCAACTAATTTCAATAGAATTCACAGCCACACTTTAATTAAACGTGGGAGTGAATTATTATGATGTTTTGTGGCCATGATTTACTTAGAGGGTACTATTCGTGGCTGCGAATTAAAATGCGACAATAAATTATGATGTGGCTGCAATTTACTAAAACGATGAAAGAAATTCAAAATTCATGGCCGCAGTTTAATTAAAACAGTGTAAGGCATTGTATGATGTTTCATGGCTATAATTTACTGAAACGAGGGATGGAATTCTAAATTTGTGGCCAGAAATGTATTAAAATAATAGAACGAATTAGTATGACGTTACATGGCCTTGATTTACTAAAACGAGGGAACAGATTCTTAATTTGTGGCTGCGATTTAATTAAAATGGAGCATATTGTCAACAGATTTCGACAAAATTCACAAATCCACAGCCACAAATTAATAAAAATGATAGAGTGAATTATGATGACGTTTTGTGGCCACAATTGGCTAAAACGATGGAAGAAATTCTAAATTCATGGCTGCAATTTAATTAAAACAATGTAAGGTATTTGTACGACGTTTCATGGCTACAATTAACAAAAACGACGAATCGAATTCTAGATTCGTGGCCACAAATTTATTAAAATGATTGAACGAATTAGTATGACGTTTCATTGCCAAGATTTACTAAAACAAGGGAACAAATTCTTAATTCGTGGCTGCAATTTAATTAAAATGATGAAACAAAGTGTCATCAAATTCACAAATTGCAACAAAATTCTCACAAATTCAACAAATTCACAGCTACAGTTTAATTAAAACGAGGGAGTGAATTATGTTTTGTGGCCATGATTTAGTAAAAAGAGGGAACTATTCGTGGCTAAATTCATGGCTGCAAATTAAAATGTGGCCACGATTTACTAAAATGACGGTAGAAATTCTATTAAAACGATTAAAACATCGTAAGGTATTTGTATGACGTTTAACGGCTACAATTTACTAAAACGAGGGAACAAATTCTTAATTCTTGGCTGCGATTTAATTAAAATGATGAAACAAAGTGTCATCAAATTCACTAACTGACAGTTGTCAACAAGATTCAACAAAATTCACAAATTCACAGCCACAATTTAATTAAAACTAGAGAGTGAATTAGTATGACGTTTTGAGGCCACAATTTACTAAAAATAGAGAACTATTCGTGGCTGAATTTGTGGCTGTGGATTAAAAAGGCGACAAATTATGATGTGGCCACGATTGACTAAAACGATGGAAGAAATACAAAATCCACAAATTAGTGTGACATTTCATGGCCTCGATTTACGAAAACAAGGTAACAAATTGTTAATTTGTGGTTGCGATTTAATTAAAATGACAAAACAAAGTGCCAGCAAATTTACGAATTTCAAAAAAATGTACAAATTCACAACCACAATTTAATTAAAACAAGGGAGTGAATTAGTATGTTTTGTGGCCACGATTTTCTAAAAAGAGGGAACAATTTCTTAATTCGAGGCTGTGATTTTATTAAAATGAGAGAAGAAATTATGACATGGCCACAAATTACTAAAATAACGAAAGGAAT
Organism: Labeo calbasu; assembly: GCA_019740295.1. Classification (NCBI taxonomy): domain Eukaryota; kingdom Metazoa; phylum Chordata; class Actinopteri; order Cypriniformes; family Cyprinidae; genus Labeo; species Labeo calbasu. Next base: position 41,616 of record JAHKKF010537556.1, read on the forward strand.
TCTAAAGATATTTGTACGATGTTTCATTGCTAACATTTACTACACACATTTTTTAAATGATAGAATCAATTAGTTTGACGTTTCATGGTCACAGTTTACAAAAACTAGCAAACAAATTCTTAATTCATTGCCACATTTTATTTAAAGTAAGGGAAAAAATTAGAAATTTGTGGCTGTGATTTAAACTGAAGGTACAAATTAGTATGTCCTCACCACGATTTATTTTAATTCTAAATTTATAGCTATATTAAAACTAGAGAAAGAGTTTTGTGGACACAAATTAATTCAAACGAGAGAACAAATTAGTACAATGTAGCCACAATTCTTAGTCGCCTTACAAAGTATTTTGTCCTTTCACACTGAATGTGTAACTGCTGTGTGACCTGCCCGTCAAATTTTTGGACCAATGAGATTTCAGCGTGGGCGGAGCTTCTCAACAAAATATTGCAGAAATAGAAACCAAGCAACCATCAGAACTTCCTGTCAGATTTACATGGATAAGGTGATGAATTCCAACTCGATCTCATAGCAATTCGTACATATTTTACGAGGTTTTTTTTTTCCGCTAAATCATACGTATTTTACGAGTTCCCCAATTCGTATAAATCCGTACAAATAACCTCCCCGTCACTGGGTCGTATGAATTGGAATTGAGATAGCGTTGGTGAGTTCTTGTTTAATTGGGAACCCTAGTTCATCACTTTATCAAGTTTTCATCTGATCTGGACGTTTTCAGTGGACGCGTGATGAATGTAACACGTTTTTTTTACACGATTATTGTTTGTCCGTCTACTGAGCTTTGTGTTTGATGACCAGGTTCGATCAGGATCTGATCGGTTAGTCCTGCTGTAAACTTTAAGCTGTGATCGGTGCCTCGTCTCGATGCCATCGCGACTGGTGTGGCGTTAATTTCGTACTGCACCGTCACGCACGTTTGACAATGGACGTTTTTTTATTCCAATAAAACCAATTCTAGTTGGGTTTAATGGGGAATTTCTTTGAAATGCATGGAAAGCATGGCATTTCTACGTGCCGCGGGTTTCCAGAAGCCCTTATCGTCTGTGTCAGACTGAGAATTGCGTCGTGATGTTGGCACGTCGAGAGATCTGCAGTAAGTTTAAATCTGTTTCGTGGACAAAGCTGAATCTCAATGTCTCACATTCAGAGGCTCAAATAAATCACTTTATTTTGATATTACAAACAGTCGTGTTTGATTCTTTCATGCTGCATGTCAAACAGTTAAGTTTGGAATAATTTGAATTTTTGAATGTTATAAAAGATGTCTCTTCTGCTCACCAAGACTGCATTTATTTGATTACAAATACAGTAAAAAATAGTGAAATATTATATTAATAACTTTTTAACTTTTAGTGTGTTACATTTTTGCCAAAGAGGCAAATTATTAAGTTGGCTTGAGAAAGCCAACTTACTGAAATGCTATTTAAACTTAGTTATTATTATACTGACTAAAATTTCTGACTCTAACTCCTAGAGCTTTAACTCTACAAACTCCAAACTCAGCCCAGATCTTCAGACTGATCTGACTCGAGTTGCTATATCTTTTCTAACTGATCAGACTTACGGTTTTCCTAAAAATGACAATTAAAACTGGGAAAAAAATACTTACATTGACTCACATTGACGGAATGTTCAAATGAGCCAACACTATTCAAACTCCAACTGTCAAAACTCCCAGAATCCTTTGAGACTCAGACAAACTTACCTTCTATGTACTGTATTTCTAATCCATTCAAACGCATTCAAACTCATCTATCTATCGATCTATGTGTTTTGCTAATCATGCTGGAAACATGCTAGCAACATGCTAATCATGCTAGAATCTTGCTAACAACATGCTAGTAACATGCTTATGTTAGAATAATGTTAGCAGTGTGTTAGTAATTTGCTATTCATGCTAGAAACATGTTAGCAACATGCTAGCAACTTTCTAATCATGCTAAAAACATGTTAACAACATGCTAGTAACATGCTAATCGTTAGAATCATGCAAGCAACGTGTTAGTAACTTGCTAATCATGCTAACAACATGTTGGTAACATCCTAATTATGCTAGAAACATGCTAGCAACTTGCTAATCATGGTAACAACATGCTGTTAACATGCTAATCACGTTAGAAACATGCTAGTAACTTGTTAATCTTGTTAATCATGTTAACAACATGTTAACAACTTCGTAATAATGCTAGAAACATGCTAGCAACTTGTTAATCATGCTAACAACATGCTAATAACATGCTAATCATGCAAGAAACATGTAAGCAACATGTTAACAACTTGGTAATCGTGCTAAAAACATGCTAGCAACCTGTTAATCATGTTAAAACATGCTAGCAACATGCTAACAACTGGTTAATTATGTTAGAAACATGTTAGCAACCTGTTAATCATGCTAGAAACATGTTAGCAACATGTTAACAACTTGCTAATTACGCTAAAACATGTTAACAACTTGTTAATCATGCTAGAAACATATTAGCAACCTGCTAATCGTGTTAAAACATGCTAGCAGCATCCTAACAACTTGCTAACGTTTCTAACATAATTAGCAACCTGTTAATCATGCTAGAAACATGCTAGCAACATGTTAACAACTTGTTAATTACGCTAAAACATGTTAACAACTTGTTAATCATGCTAGAAACATATTAGCAACCTGCTAATCGTGTTAAAACTTGCTAGCAACATCCTAACAACTTGTTAATTATGTTAGAAACATGTTAGCAACCTGTTAATCATGCTAGAAACGTGCTAACAACATGTTAGTAACTTGCTAATGTTAATGTTGCTAATGTTAGAATCATACTAACATGTTAATTATCTATCTATCTATCTATCTATCTATCTATCTATCTATCTTTCTATCTCTCTGACTATCTATCTATCTGTCTACTTTAAACTTCAAACTATTTTAGACTGAAAACTATCCAAACTTAAAACTTTTTAAAACTTCTTAAACTTTTCAAACTTTCGGGTCCATCTTTCTCAAGTCAACTTAAAGTTTGTCTTGACTTTTTTAAACTTTTTTATTTAGTTAATTTTGGTCTTTAAATAATGAATGTGTGTCACACTACCAGTGACATCAAAAAATGACACTTCATGTTTAATAACAGCATATAATGAAGAGTTTAATAAGTATAATTTAATAAAGTACAAAATGAGCAAAACAAGCAACAACAGCTATTTCTACACAATCTTTGTGCTGTTTAATACTGTATTCTTACAGTGTAATCCTTTGGTGAACGACATTTAAATTCTATTTTGACACTGAAAGATTCAAATCAAAGTTTCATACTGAATTATGTGGAGTTTTCGAGAAACCATCAACAGCACAAACAGGCCAGAGACACAAGTGATCGTTTAGAGATTCATTCACATGGGTTGATCGTACAAATGCGTGAAGACTTGTTTTTTCTTTGAGAATCAGAAGTTGTAGTGTATGAGAGAGCGTGTTTGTGGCCGGCGGGACGTTCAGCCCATAGAAATCTCCAGCGATGCTCCGTTTGGCTTCACGTCCTCAAACTCTCGCTGCTCACTGGATATGTGGATTTCTACTGTACTAGACTCTGAATCTATGAGATGAGATAAAGAAGACTAGTTAATTTCATCCCTGATGTCGCAGTTTTAATAATGACGACTGGTTTTGCTTTATTACGTCAGCTAGATAGGAAAATCTAATGCATAAACAGCATTAGTTGAGTTTTACCAGTTCAACCCATGGAAAAAATGCTGGTTGGTTTGGTATTTTGTCAAATTACACAGCAATAACCTTATTCTTAACGAGTATATATATATATATATTGTTTTTAAAAATCTCAAAATTACATTTACTTGAGCAGTGTCACTTAGTGTATTTTGGCAGATGTTTTTTATGTTTTTAAGTGTAAACACATTTATAACAAGTGACAAAATGTGCTTGTATACAAGATATAATCCATAAAAATAATTTGTAATATGTTATAAAGTGTTGTTTCTCAAGCAAGTTTATCATTTTAAGGATGTTTAGATATTTTTAATTGGAAACTGGTCATAAAATACAATTTTAGTACATCAAAATACAGTTGAGTTTATGAGCTTTGATGTAAACGACAAAAGAGAAGATGGGAGGTAAGTCTAGTTATTTTTCTGTATATGATTATGGTTGGTAGTGTTTATTATTTGGATTTAACATTATTTCTTCCTGTAGATGGAAACCCAAAAAGATTTGAGATTTGCTTGTATTATGTATTCACACTACCAGTCAAAAATCTGGAATTATTACGATTTTTTTTTTGTTTCTGAAGGAAGTCTCTTCTGCTCATCAAGGCTGCACTCAATCAAAAATACAGTAAAATTGTGAAATATTATTAAAATTTTAAAAAGCTGTTTTCTGTCTGAATATGAGTTAAAATGTAATTTTATTTCTGTGATCAAAGCTGAATTTTCAGCATCATTACTCCAGTCTTCAGTCACATGATCCTTCAGAAATCATTCTAATATGCTGATTTGCTGCTCAGCAAACATTTATGATTGTTATCCATGTTAAAAACAGTTGTGCTGCCCATTATTTTTGTGTAAACCATCATACATTTTTCAGGATTCACAGATGTTCAAAAGAACAGCATTTATATGAAATAGAAATATTTTTTGAAAGGTTTTGCTATAGATACAGCCTCAGACACAGTTTGGCATAAACATAAACAGTTTTATCTGTTAACATGAAATCCAGTTGAATTTGTTGAAAATTGGACCAAAAGACTAGGAGGAGTTCGACATAGAAAATCAAAATGGCGGACAGGAAATTCAGCCTATTATGGCATAATTGGTACTGATATTCTAAGCATGTCGATACGCCAATGCGTTTGTAAAATGTGCCATTTTATGACAAAATTTAAAATAATTCATGCCCAAAATTGCTGACATAAGAAACATGGATGTTGTTCCTCAGTTTGCTGATCCTTGGCCAAACCATTCAGAAGTTCTGAGCGAAAATAGGCATTCTTCATATCTCCTGACCACTAGGTGGTGCTGTGCCAAAACTGTGCAGGTATCACCGGGTCATGGTTATTATAAAACACACCAAGTTTGGTTTGAATACGCTAAAGCGTTGGGGAGATACAGCCTCACAACCACTTTGGCGTGCTCTTCGTCAAATTCGTTTGTGCGTTATTCGAGAACGGTTTGACTGATCAACTTTAATTTCACAACTTTTTGCCAGCATGCTCTGAAAATAATCCAAACCAATTTTAGTGAAAATCAGAGAAACCATCTAGGATGAGTTTGAAAAAGTATGTTTTTCGTATGATTCAAAATTGCGGAAAATCTTGCATGAAAAATATCTTTTACGAAAAAAAGTATGTATTAAAAGCATATTTTTCATATAATTCAAAATTGTAAGAAGTTTAAATTTTGGTGTGAATTTGACTCTGCATGAGTTAAGGAACCAGAGGAAGAAAATAAATTAGACATTACGGTTCAAAAGTTATTAACGTAAACATGAGTGCAACTTTGAACTGTTGGTGGCGCTACAGAGTTTGAGTTAGAAACTCCAAATTTGGTGTGGTTAATGTTGAGACTGTCCTCTGTCTGTGTGCCAATTTCACAACTCTTCCACAAACACTTCTATGGAAGGCCATAGACTTATTATACAATAAATTTATTTACATAGAAAACAGTTCTTTGAATTTATACAGCAATTTTGGCCTGCTCAAATTCGTCTGTGCGTTATGCAAGAATTCGAGAATGGTTTGACTAATTTGAATTTCATAGCTTTTTGTCAGCGTGGTCTGAAGATGATCTGAGCCAGTTTAGGTGAAAATCAGACAAACTGTCTAGGACGAGTTTGAAAAAGTATGTTTTCATATAATTGAAAATAGCAAAAAATCTCGAAACATAGAAATTAAAATTTTGGTATGCATTCGACTCAGCATGTGCCAAGGAATTTTACTTCTAAACTTTATGGTTTAAAAGTTATAAATGCAACTTTGGTGGCGCTAGAGAGTTTACATTAAGATACTGAAATTTGGTGTGGATAATATTGAGACTGTCCTATAACTGTGTGCCAAATTTCATAACTTTTCCACAAACATTTCTATGGGTGGCCATAGACTCAAAATGTATTTACATAGAAAACAGTTTTTTGAAATGATAATATTTCACAAGTTTTACAGTAATTTTTGCCTGCTCTTCATAGACTCGTCTGCGTGTTATTTGAGAATTTGAGAAAGGTTTGACTAATCAACCTGAATTCCATAGCTTTAAGAATCAGAGGGAACAATTTTACTTCTAAACTTTATGGTTTAAAAGTTATGAGTGCAACTTTGAGCTGTTGGTGGCGCTAGAGAGTTTGCGTTAGAGACTCCAAATTTGGTGTGGATAATGTTGAGACTGGCCTCTATCTGTGTGCCAAATTTCACAATTTTTTCACAAATGCTTCTATGGGCAGCCATAAACTTAATATACAATAAAATGTATTTAAATAAAAATATAAATGAAAACAATTTATAAATATTATATATATTTGAAACTATAATAATATTTCACAATTTTTAAGGTAATTCTGGCATGCTCTTTATTTAATTAATCTGCGCATGATTTGAGAATTCAAGAACAGTTTGACTAATCAACTTTTCTTTTTTTTCCAGCATAGTCTGAAGATGATCTCTGCCAGTTTTGATGAAAATTAGACGAAGAAAGTTTTTCATACAATTGAAAATAGCAAAAAACTTGACACAAATTTACATTTTGGTACGCATTCGACTTGGCATGAGCCAAGGAAATGGGGAAAATATTTTGATTCTAAACTTTACAGTTTAAAAGTTATGAGTGCAACTTTGAGCTGTTGGTGGCGCTAGAGAGTTTGTGTTAGAGACTCCAAATTTGGTGTGGATAATGTTGAAACTGTCCTCTATCTATGTGCCAAATTTCATAACTTTTCCACAAACACTTCTGTGGGAGGCCATAGGCTTATTACACAATAAATTTATTTACATAGAAAACAGTTCTTCGAATTTATACAGCAATTTTGGCGTGCTCTTCGTCAAATTCGTCTGTGTGTTATTCGAGAATTCGAGAACAGTTTGACTAATCAACTTGAATTTCATAGCTTTTTGTCAGCGTGGTCTGAAGATGATCTGAGCCAATTTTGTTGAAAATCAGACAAACTGTCTAGGACGAGATTATGTTTTCATATAATTGAAAATAGCAAAAAATCTCGACACAAAGAAATTAAAATTTTGGTATGCATTCGACTCAGCATGTGCCAAGGAATTTTACTTCTAAACTTTATGGTTTAAAAGTTATAAATGCAACTTTGGTGGCGCTAGAGAGTTTACATTAAGATACTGAAATTTGGTGTGGATAATATTGAGACTGTCCTCTAACTGTGTGCCAAATTTCATAACTTTTCCACAAACATTTCTATGGGTGGCCATAGACTCAAAATGTATTTACATAGAAAACAGTTATTTGAAATGATAATATTTCACAAGTTTTACAGTAATTTTTGCCTGCTCTTCATAGACTCGTCTGCATGTTATTTGAGAATTTGAGAAAGGTTTAACTAATCAACTTGAATTTCATAGCTTTAAGAATCAGGGAAAAAATTTACTTCTAAACTTTACGGTTTAAAAGTTATAAGTGATGATCTGAGCCAATTTTGGTGAAAATTAGGCAAACGGTCTAGGAAGAGTGCAAAAAAGTGTGCTTTTCGTATAATTGAAAATAGTGAAAAATCTCAATACATATAAATTAAAATTTTGGTACGCATTCAACTTGGCATGATCCAGAGAATCAAAGGGGAAAATTTTACTTCTAAACTTTACGGTTTAAAAGTTATAAGAGCAACTTTAAGCTGTTGGTGGCGCTAGAGAGTTTGTGTTAGAGACTCCAAATTTGGTGTGGATAATGTTGAGACTGGCCTCTATCTGTGTGCCAAATTTCACAACTTTTTCACAAATGCTTCTATGGGCAGCCATAAACTCAAGATACAATAAATGTATTTAAATAAAAATATAAATGAAAACAATTTATAAATATTATATATATTTGAAACTATAATAATATTTCATAATTTTTAAGGTAATTCTGGCATGCTCTTTATTTAATTAATCTGCGAGAATTCGAGATTCGAGAATTCAAGAACAGTTTGACTAATCAACTTTTCTTTTTTTTCCAGCATGGTCTGAAGATGATCTCAGTCAGTTTTGGTGAAAATCAGACTAATCGTCTAGAACGATTTTGAAAAAGAAAGTTTTTCATACAATTGAAAATAGCAAAAAACTTGACACAAATTTACATTTTGGTACGCATTCGACTTGGCATGAGCCAAGGAAACGGGGAAAATATTTTGACTTCTAAACTTTACAGTTTAAAAGTTATGAGTGCAACTTTGAGCTGTTGGTGGCGCTAGAGAGTTTGAGTTAGAAACTCCAAATTTGGTGTGGATAATGATGAGACTGTCCTCTGTCTGTGTGCCAAATTTCATAACTACTACTACTTCTTCAAAGAAGAAAGCTAGTGGACACACTGAATATATTGACAGAAAACTGTTATTTTAAGTTGTAATAATATTTCATAACTGTTACCGTATTTTTGATCAAATAAATGCAGCCTTGGGGAGCAGAAGAGACTTTTCAAAAACATTGGTAGTTTATTTCTCAACAAGCATACAAAAACATCTCAGGTCCCATTTGAGGATGTATTATATTTCTTATTTTACAGACGTAGCATTCAAACGGCGATCGGCGTCAGCAGCCCGTATACCCGTTACCTTCAGACAGGACGCTAATGGCGTCCGAGTGCTGCTGCTGTCCGTTGGCGCTCAGGTTCTTCTTGATCTCCTGCACGTGGCTCTGGTAGAGCAGCGCCGAACCAGCGATGGGCGCGTATCCGCCCGCCACCGCCAGCGACGTGGAGGCCGAATCCCAGGGCAGCTCGCGGCGTCTCTGCCGGCTGAAGTCCACACGCAAACCCGTCCAGCCGTGGAACGCCAGCGTGTTGAGAAAACCCTGCATGGGGTTCAGGATTCCCTGAGGATAGAGATGCGTTTCATTAATCTTGCTCAAGTAAGTTCACCCTAGATGTGATACACACGTTCTAGACAGAAACACTCACCATTATGAACCACGTGATGAGCGCGGCGTTACGGACGTTCTTCAGATCACTGGCTTTAACGTCGTCCTGCATCTCCAGATAAAACAGCAGACTCTCATTGATGATGTTGGGCAGCCAGCTGATGTGAGGAAGAGCACAAAAATACATCTGTATGCTGTTTTCATTGATTAAATGTTCAGTAAGTTGGCTTGAGAAAGCAAACTTACTGAAATGCTATTTAAACATTATTCTTCTTCTTCTGAGACTAAAATTTCTGATTCTCATTTGGAAGGCTGCATCCTCCGGAGGTCCCATTTGAAGGCTGCACACGTCATCAGGGAGGTCTCATTTAAGAAAAGTAATTTAACACGTCATCCCCAATGACGTGTGCAGCCTTCAAATGCGACCTCCGGAGGATGAAGCCTCCGAAATGAGATGCAGCTTGTAACTCCTCCTATAGCTTTTACTCTACAAACTTCAAACTAGTAACTTGCTAATCATGCTAGAAACATAACAACATGCTAGTAACATGCCAATCATGCTAAAATCATGCTAGCAACATGGTAGTACCTTGCTAATCATGCTAGAATCATGTTAACATGCTAATAACATGCTAATCATGCTAGCAACATGCTAATAACATGCCAATCATGCTAAAATCATGTTAGCAACATGCTAGTACCTTGCTAATCATGCTAGAATCATGTTAACAACATGCTAGTAACATGCTAGTGACATATTAAACATGGTAGCAACATGCTAGTAACATGGTAATCATGTTAGAATCATGTTAAGCATGCTAACAAGTGCTAGTAACTTGCAAATTATGCTAATCATACTAGAAACATGCTAACTAAGCATGTTAAAATATTCTAACAAAATGCTAGTAACATGCCAATCATGCTAGCAAACATGCTAGTAACTTGCTAATCATGCTAGAATCATGTTAACAACATGCTAGTAACTTACAAATCATGCTAACAACATGCTAGTGAAATGCTAGCAACATACTAGTAACATGATAATCATGTTAGAATCATGTTAAGCATGATAACAAGTGCTAGTAACTTGCAAATTCTAATCATGCTAGAAACATGCTAACATGCTGGTAACATGCTAGAATCATTCTAACATGCTAGTAATGTGCTAATCACGCTAACAACATGCTAACAACATGTTATTAACTTGCTAATCATGCTAGAATCATGTTAACAACATGCTAATCATGCTAAAACATGCTAGTGACATGTTAAACATGTTAGTAACATGGTAATCATGGTATAATAATGCTAGCAACATGCTAATAACTTACAAATCATGTTAAAAATATACTAATCATGCTAGAATCATGCTAGTAACATGGTGATTATGATAAAATCATGCTAGCAACATGCTAGTAACATGCTAATCATGCTAGCAACATGCTAATAAAATGCTAGTACCTTTGGTAATCATGCTAGGAACATGCTAGCAACATGCTAGTAACTTGCTAATCATTATAACAACATGCTAGTTACATGTTAATCATGTTAGTAACATGCTAACATCATGCTATCTATCTATCTATCTATCTATCTAATCTTTAAAACTACTTTAGACTTTAAACTACTTCAAACTGAAAACCTTCAAACTTCTAGCTTTTAAAACTTTTTAAACTTATTGTTTTAGCTTTCTCAAGCCGACTGTTTTGCAGTCACATCTATGGCTGAATCTGATATGAATCTCTTAATGTCTTACCAAATGACGAACACCAGCATGATCTTAAAGAAGCGTATTTTGATCTCAGATCCGAGTCGTCTCTCGTTCTCGGTGTAGATTCCCTGCTGACCCTTTAGCAGTGACGTCACTGCATCAAAACACAGACAAACACAAGACTATTTGAGAAAAAGTCAGATGGGGAGTTTGTTTCGTCATCATATTTGGAGAAAAGTGTCATTCCGTCACTTGCTCACCAATGGATGTGAATGGGTGCCGTCAGAATGAGAGTCCAAACAGCTGATAAAAACATCACAATAATCCACAAGTAATCCACACCACTCATCAGTTAACATCTTGAGAAGACAAACGCTGAAACAAATCCATCATTAAGATGCTTTAAGTCCATAATCCATAATAACACTTCTTCCAGTGAAAAAGTGGTCTGGTCTGAATCAGGAGAGAAATCTGCACAGATCAAGCACCGTTACAAGCCAAAACAGCTCTAAATAAAAATGTGTATAGATTATGAGGTGGTGTGGATTATTGTGATGTTTTTATCAGCTGTTTGGACTCTCATTCTGACGGCACCCATTCACATCCACTGGTGAGCAAGTGATGCAATGACACATTTC
>JAHKKF010537557.1:0-16063 GCA_019740295.1 Labeo calbasu
AAATAACTTTTTTGCTTAAAATTATGAGTTTAAACTGTTGTGCTTCACCTGGCTGGTGTGGTTCATGACTTACAATGCTTTAACAAAGACTGGAAAAAAAAAATCAAAAATACTTCTGAAGCCATTTTCATTCAGCCTTTCTCCATTTTTTTTTTAATGCATTGATTTGAATAGACATATCACATGCAAAAATCAGATAGAATGTTTATAACAAATATTTGTGTTGGTGTGATCAGGGTCTGGTTGCATAAAAAGGTTTAGACTAGTCTTACAAGTTAGTTATCTAATTTTTATTTCCTTTAAGAAATGTGTTATATGTTTTTAATTAGGTTTAAAAATGTAGATGTTGAATCCAAAAAATAAGTCTGATTACTGCTTGGCTAACTGCTAGTTGGTTTAGGCTAGTTCTTAAGTCACTGTCTTAACACAGAGGCTAAGTTTATGCTCCAGCTCTTTAAAACAGGACGTAAAATTATTGTAGAACAGAGCAATTATATACCAGTATATCCTAATAACTTTTATCAAAAATGTGATACTTAAGATGAATATTTTTATATATTTTTGCATTCATTTAATTTTAGCTTCATTCAGGTGATATTTTTTTCTTTCTAGATGTTTCTTGGGCATTCTGTGATCTATTTATTGTAGCATGATGCATCTCGACGTATATCAGCATGCTGTTGGAAAACTGATTCTGGTTTTGGTGCAGAAAAACTCTACCATCTAACAATGGTGTGAATTGGTGATGCTGATGTGTACACTTTATACACCCATGATCACATCTGCAAAGATACCCTGAAATGCAAATGATCAAAGCAAAGTTTTGTTTATGCTAAACAAAAATGACACGTTGCAGAAATCAAGAGTAGCATTTCAAGCTTTCTTTTAGCTAAACAATCCTGTGGTGTGAAAAACTAAAAATCGCAACGTTCAAAAACCAAACAGGCTGAATACTGTTGACAAGATAATGTGCAAACTATTAATTCATATACTGTTTACTCATGCATTTTCTGTCGTTCATATGAATGTTAGTCAGTTCAGCAAAATATACCAAGCATTCAATATATTAAGGCACCACTGAGTCTGAATCGCATGTTGGCAGCTGCAGATGATCCATCAGGTACACACTGAAGGTATTAAGTATAGGTGGCCAGGCATAGTAATGAGGGCTAGGGCTAGAAGAGACAGTCTTTTGAGGCCTGTTACTCTGTGTGTGGGAGGTTTGGATCAGGTACGTGTATTCTGTCAATCTAAACTGATCTGCAGTGAGTGCTTCTTGAGTTTTGAAGACTCGTTCAGGCTGACTGGTTGGGGAAACGTAGAACTGAAGAAAATTTGGTCCTTCTGAGACATCATCAGACATAAGTCTCTGCTTGTTCTCCATTATTCACAATGACTTTAATGGCCTGCAACAGTACCTTTCTTGGCTTTTTAAGCCAAGTACAAAACTCTGTTAGCTACGCTGACAAGACAAGTTTCCCCTGACTGGATTCTCACTAAGCTTGTGAAGTGCCTCGAGGTGCCTGTCATTGCAGCTCCCATTGTGTGTCGAGGTGTGTGTGACCAATGCCAGAATCTCGGCTCTTGGTCACCTCAGCTACCCTCTCAACGTAGAGATGTGTTTCTCTGTGGGATGAGGCGTAATTTGAACAGCTGGGGAAGGCTGATTATAGTGCTGAAGGGAGGGATCCTCATTTTCCATGCGGGCTAGTGGTTGTACTCATCAGGCCTTTGATTCTCTGAGAACATCTTCAGCAGCTCCTCAGCAATTATAGCTTCTAACTTGAATCAGGAAGTACTTAATGATCAGACTGATTTGTATTAATTGGAATCACTTTGGCAGATCCAGTCATTGTCATGAATGAAGATGATCTTGTTTCTTTCCAAGCTTTACTTGGGGGTATATGTGATTCTACAAAGAGAAATAATTATAAATAACAAGAAAACCATAATAAAAGACAATAGTAATGAACTGAACAATAGTAAATAAAGCATCAAACATCATTGGAAAAATATTAAAAATATATAATAATAAATGCAGGCACAAGTTAGTGGGTATCTATGTGGTATTTCTTTTTTTTATTATTTCCTTTTTTGATTTACATTAACTGGCCACCTACAGTATATTGGCTCAAAATGTATACTGTACATATCCGTTTAGGTTTCAGGTTAGAACGTGTGTGTGTGTGTGTTTTTTTTTTTTTTAAATCACTTACACTCGCTTATGCTTATCACTTTAAAAAACTATTTTCTTTTGTATTTTAAAATGTATTTTATTTCTGTGATGCAAAGCTGAATTTTCAGCATCATTACTCCAGTCTTCAATATCACATGATCCTTCAGAAATCATTTTTAATATGCTGATTTGGTGCAGTTTATTAGAATGAAACATGTGTTATGATCAGCATTATGTATGACATTTTAACACATTTATGTGTAGACTGCAAAATATGAAGAATGCAAGCTGTACCCCATAGGAAATGTATTTGGTGTCAAGCAGCTATGAGAAATATTATAATAAAGAGCATGCAAAGACATTGGAAACAGTCCAGCTCAGGTGTTTAATGCACTCCATTTGTGTCATTTATGTACTCCTAAGTAGTTGATAATTAACCTAAAGTACAGATTTTACTGCTTTATTTAGTCGTTAATACTTTATGGTTGTCGTGTGTTATTTCTAAGTGAATTTTTCTGTAACAAGAATCAAATCATGTAGCAGATCTCTGAAGACTTCGAATCCCACAGTTGGCAAAGTAGCAAGACTGCGCCAGATGCTTCTTACATTTTTGTTTCTGCAGTCATAATGAGTGATAATATTTGCCATCTGTTTTCTCTGATGAGAAGTTGGATTTTTTTTAATTAATTGAAAAAGTCAAGGACTTAGTAAATTGTGTAATAGTGATTGTATAATATTGTCTGCTGATACTGACATTGATAAATTTATTTTTTCTAATTTGTTTTTAGGAGAGTGAGTATTTTTTTCCCTTTACACAAATGTTGCTGTGCCTAATATACAACAACAACAACAAATTTTAAAGGGATAGTTCACCCAAAATTGAAAATTCCGTCAAAAATTCCCGAACCTGTAAGACCTTCGTTCATCACAAATTAAGATATTTATGAAGATTCTTTCTGACCCTTCTGACAGCAGCGTAACTGAAACGTTCAAGGCCTAAAAAGGTAGTAAGGATACTGTTAAAACAGTCCATGTGACATCATCAAAATAAGGCTTCTTTGCACGCATAAAGTATTCTTGTAGTTTCATAAAATTAAGGTTGAGCCACTGATGTCACATGGACTATTTTAACAACGTCTTTGCTACCTTTATGGTCCTTGAATGTGGTAGTTCTGTTGCTGTCCATGCAGGGTCAGAAAGTGCTCGGACTTCATCAAAAATATCTTAATTTGTGTTCTGAAGATGCACGAAGGTCTTACAGATTTGGAACGGCATGAGGGGGAGTAATTAATGACACAATTTTCATTTTTGGATGAGCTATCCTTTTAAGAGTATCAGAAAAGGCCATATGCAGTGCATGTGTTTAATGAATTACTTTTATGATGTTTTTATGGCTTAAATAACACATTCCTTGTGTGTGTGTGAAACAGAAGCTTGTTATTTGTCTGATAAGTACTTTTGTGTTTCAAGAAAGATAAGAAGGGTTGAAACGATATGAGATGAGTAAATGATGACAAAGAAGTCAATAATAATTAAAAAATTACCAAAAACCAAGATGCACCCTTTAATCTTTCTTTATCTGTGTAAATGTAAGCCCATTGAATCAGTGCTCTTTTTTTGTCCTTTTTCAGTGAGAGTTTCTGGACATTATGCCAATTGAAGAAGTCTGTGACAGTGTTTCAGCCGAGGATGATGCTAAGAAGGGGCCTGATGTTCCTTTCCTTTTAGAAGAGCGTGTAAAAGAGAAGGTGCCCTGGAAGGATGTGTTGAGAAGGAAGTTAGGAAAAAAGTGTTCCTGCAGTTCTGCCCGAGTCAAAGCCCTTCTCGTAGACTCCATCCCAATTGTGAAATGGCTGCCCAAATATCAATTCAAAAACTGGATCATTGGGGATGCCATGTCTGGCCTCATCGTGGGCATCCTGTTGGTTCCCCAGTCCATTGCCTATTCTTTACTAGCAGAACAAGACCCTATTTATGGGCTCTATACCTCTTTCTTTGCCAGCATTATCTATGCCCTACTGGGCACCTCCAAGCACATCTCTGTTGGGATGTTTGGGGTATTGTGTCTTCTGGTGGGACAGGTTGTGGACAGGGAACTTACTCTGGCAGGATATCCATCGGACACCAATCAGACCACATTGGGAAACGTGGACAACAGCACTGGTCCAATCTGTGACCGAAGCTGCTATGCAGTCATGGTGGGAGCAACACTAACTTTCACAGCAGGAATCTACCAGGTTGGTCCATCTTTCAAGGTTCTATCAGAAACATAAAATATCTAAAGGTGCGTTCACACTTGTCATGTTTGGTTTGATTAAAATGAATTCTGGTGTGATTGCTCTGTTAGTGCGGGTTATTTGAGTAACGCAGCAAGGACCAAATACTACTAAACAAATCAAAAACAGGAAGTAATGACAAGATGCAACGCTATGCGACATGATTTCACGAAGGGAACAAGCGGTATATCCAAAACAAAATGAGCAGAGGGCAAACGTGAAGCAACAAGAAGGTAAAGTGCCTTTTATGAGCTCTTTGTGAGTTCGCAGGTGGTGAAAATAAAATCATCATAGTCCAGCAGATGGCATAAGGTGTATTCGACTTAAAGGAGAACTCCACTTCCAGAAAACCAATTCACAGTACACAGACGATGAACTTACACGTGATTTGTAGTAGTGATGGGAGGTTCGGATCATTTTACCGACTCGGACCTTTGAGTCTCGTTCAGCAAAATGAACAAATTCATCGAGTCATTTCGTTCATTTTAGCGAAATATAATTAAAATGTTACTATAATGAGACAAAACTATAATGCTATAAGAAACAGAAAAGATTAATTCATTGTTTACCTGGGTCTTTAGTCTATGATTAGCTCACCTCACCTCTTATCTGACAAGTTTTTGGGTTTGAGTCGTTGGTTCATCACGTGACAGCCCCATAAGATGAACGAACGACTCGAGAAACCCGAAAACTCGAAACAGGTGAACTAATTCCAGTACAGAACCTAATAGGATGTTGCGCATGCACAACTGAATGAATCACTCCCCGAAACGACTTGTTCTTCCCGAGTCACATTGAAGATTTGTTTGAAATGAAAGAATCGTTCAAAAACGACCCATTACTAATTCGTAGCATCGTGGACGCACATCCCAGAGCCTGTGCTACACACGCTTTTGTGGTTAAAAAGTATACTAATTTTTTTTTAAAAAAAGACAGATTGTCCTATCCTAACAAACCATACATCATTGGAAAGCTTATTTAGATCTCAATTTAAAAAAAAAAACTGACCCTGTAGGTGCAAAAAAATCTAAATATTGAGAAAATCGCCTTTAAAGTTGTCCACATGAAGTTTTGATAAAAAAATTAAGTTTTGATAAATTTACAAAATATCTTCCTGGAACATGATCTTCGCTTAATATCCAAATGATTTTTGGCATAAAAGAAGAATTGATAATTTTGACCCATACAATGTATTGTTGGCTATTGCCAAATATACCAGGTATACAGTAGTCAACATTTGAAGTGGATCAAAAACTTTCATTAACTTTGTCCTAAAACCAAAAAGAATACCCGTTCTTGTCTTATGACAACTTTGAACTTTTTTTTGATCCACTTCAAATGTTGACTACTGTATACAAATATACCTGTGCTACTTATTACTGATTTTGTGGTCCCAGGTCACAAATGGCATTAATTGCTCTGCTTGGGTTGCAGGTGTTGATGGGTCTCCTACAGGTTGGCTTTGTCTCCGTCTACCTCTCAGACTCTCTGTTAAGCGGTTTTGCAACTGGCGCCTCTCTCACCATCCTCACATCGCAGAT
This sequence comes from Labeo calbasu, assembly GCA_019740295.1. Taxonomy (NCBI): domain Eukaryota; kingdom Metazoa; phylum Chordata; class Actinopteri; order Cypriniformes; family Cyprinidae; genus Labeo; species Labeo calbasu. The sequence continues at coordinate 5,994 of JAHKKF010537557.1, forward strand.
AAAGTACTTCCTGGGCCTTCACCTTCCTCGTGCCCAAGGCTGGGGTTCGCTCATTAAAACCTGGATCAGTCTGTTCAAGAATCTGGGTCATACCAACCTCTGTGACCTCATAACCAGCCTGCTCTGCTTGCTTGTGCTCGTACCCACCAAAGAGCTCAACGACCGCTTCAAGGCCAAGCTCAAGGCCCCTATTCCCTTTGAACTCTTTGTGGTCATCGCTGCTACTCTAGCTTCCCATTTTGGACGGTTTGAGGAAACTTACGGCTCGGATGTAGCTGGAAACATTCCCACGGGTTTCATGCCACCGCAGCTTCCTAACTGGTCGCTCATACCCAATATCGCCGTTGATGCATTCTCAATCGCCATTGTTGGTTTCGCCATTACCGTGTCTTTGTCTGAGATGTTTGCCAAGAAGCATGGTTATATAGTGGACCCTAACCAGGAGATGTATGCTATTGGGTTCTGTAATATCATTCCTTCGTTCTTCCGATGTTTTACGACAAGCGCTGCCTTGACCAAGACTCTTGTGAAGGAGTCAACTGGTTGCCAGACTCAGGTCTCGGGGTTGGTGACTGCTCTAGTGCTGCTGCTCGTCATGCTTGTTATTGCACCTGCCTTCTACTCATTGCAGAAGTATGTATAAATTATGACTTTCTCATATTGAAATTGTGTCAATTTCTTCTAGACTTCACCTAATTGTGTCCTTATCTCTGCAGATGTGTTCTGGCCGTCATAATAGTCGTCAACCTCCGTGGTGCATTACGCAAGTTTGGGGACATTCCTCAAATGTGGCGTGTCAACCGTGTGGACACTATCATCTGGCTGATTACTATGGGTACATCAGCACTAGTAAACACTGAACTAGGTCTTTTGGTTGGAGTCCTGGTCTCTGCGTTCTGTGTGCTTGGCCGAACCCAGTCCGCCCAAGTCCGTCAACTGGGCCAAGCAGGGGACCGCGAGCTGTTTGAGGACATTGCGTACTACAAAGGTCTTCAGAGCCAACCAGGGTTGGCTGTTTTCCGATACGAGGCTCCTATCTACTATGCCAACCAAGCTCTTTTTAAGAAGTCACTCTACCGCAGTGTGGGCCTGGATCCGCTTAAAGAAAAGGCCAGGCGTAGGAAACTAGATAAGCAGAGGAAGCAGAAACAAGGTGGAGAAGACCAGAAGCAAGAGATGGACGTGTCCACCAATGTGTATCTGCTACAGCACAACAGTGTGCACACACTGATCATAGACTGCAGTCCAGTGCTGTTTCTGGACACTGCTGGAGTCAATGCTTTGAAAGAGGTATGCAAGGACTACAAGGAGCTGGGGGTCAGTGTGCTTTTGGCGCAATGCAACACCTCCGTCATTGATTCTTTGCGAAGGGGAGGCTTTTATGACCCAGAGAAGGGGACCAAAGAAATACAGTTTTACACTCTGAGCGACGCCATCTCTTATGCCCAAAGCTTGAAGTCACAAAATGGCGATTGTGACACAGTTGTGTAATGCTTTGTAATTTATTGATCTGATATTTGTCTGTTTCATCAATTCAGAATTATATGATCATTTACTTTCCCTAATGTTGTTCCAAATCGGTATCACTTTTTAAATGCAAAATTTTCAAAATCTTCTTTCTACGAAAGAAGATAGAATGTTTGTCTATGCACCGAAAGTGTTTTTAAGTCAGTGGGGTCCAAAATGTGTTGTTTTTGACCCCACTGAATTTTATTGCATTAAAAAAAAAAACGCTTAATCATTACTAAAAATATAAAGTCGTAGAGGTTTGGACCCCATTGACTTTAATTGCATTTAAAAAAAAAAAACAACACTAAATTATGATTAAAAATATGAAGTCGCACAGGTTCGGACCCCATTGACTTTAATTGCATTGAAAACAAACAAAACAAAAATCATTTAATTGCATTAAAAAAACTTAACAGAACAAAAAAAACAACAACACTGAATCATTAATAAAAATATGGTTTCATTGCATAAAAAAAAAACACTAAATCATTGAAACAAACAAACATACAAACACTGAATCATTTTAAAAATATAAAGTATTACAGATTTGGACCCAACTGTCTTTAATTGCATTAAAAAAAACGAAACTAAACAAAAATCATTTAATTGCATTAAAAAAAAAACAACAACACCGAATCATTAATAAAAATATAATTTCATTGCATTAAAAAAACACTAAATCATTGAAACAAACAAACAAACAAACAAACAAACACTGAATCATTTTTAAAAATATCAAGTAATACAGGTTTGGACCCAATTGACTTTAATTGCATTAAAAAAACAAAACAAAACAAAAATCATTTAATTGCATTAAAAAAAAACTTAACAAACCAAAAACCAACAACAACAACACTGAATCATTAATAAAAATATAATTTCATTGCATTAAAAAAACCACTAAATCATTGAAACAAACGAACACTGAATCATTTTTACAAATATAAAGTAATATAGGTTTGGACCCAATTGACTTTAATTGCATTAAAAAAAAAAAAACAAAACAAAAAAACATCACTGAATCATTACTAAAATTATAAATTCATTGCATTAAAAAAACCCCACTGAATTATTACTAAAAATATAAATTCATACAGGTTTGCACCTCACTGACTTTAATTGCATTTAAAAAAAAAAAAAAACACTGAATCATTACTAAAAATATAATGTCATACAGGTTTGGACCCCATTGACTTTAATTGCATTTAAAAAAAACAAAAAAACAAAATCATTACTAGAAATATAAAGTCATACAGGTTTGGAACCACAGGATGGTGAGTAAATGATGACCGTTTTCATTTTTGAGAGAACTATCCCTTCAAAGTTTCTTAAAATGCATAGACAATCATGTGTTTATATATGTTACAACATAACTGCCATTTGAAAAACAGTATGTTGTGTTGTGCAGGACCTATACATAGAAGTTCAAACCGCAAATCCAGTCAGGATGACAATCAGATTTTTTCAGAATATCAAAAATAATATTTTGATATCATTTACACAACTTAATTTAAATAGCTAAAACTAGTATTTAAGGCCTCAGTCTTTCTACATGAATAGAGATGATTAATGCTAGACAAGCTCCAGCTTGTATATTGACTCTTTATCTCCTTCCACTCAAGTTTTTTTTCTCATTCAGTCAGATTTATATGTTGTATAATCTCATTTGTGACATTTACCCAGCTTTATGGGTACTTGTGCATGTTTAAATGACCATAAAGCTTGGATACACTGAGCGCTTGTTGTCTGGGTGAATGCGAGTTGAACTCTTTCACCCAGTCATCATATGTTTATGTCAGTCGCAGAAGCATTAGAGAGTGTGCCTATGTGCCTTGTCACTGTGACTGTGCAGCTTTTGAAAATGTGCATCTTTTTTTCTTGAAAGGCTTTGCTGAAGAAGCCGAATAAAAATGTTTAGTCACGATTTTTTCTGACTCAGCTTTTATTCCAGGTAGAGAGTAAAGAGGGCTCAGATAGAGTGCTTTTACGGAGTTGTGTCTGACCTGTTGAACAGGTCTGAAGAAACAGGAGACATAGCCGGATGATCTGACCGCATACCAAACCCAGGCTCAGGGCAAGATGAGACGATTTTTCTAAAACGCTGGAGCTTTTGCCATATACGTCACTGATAGAATGCTAGCACAAATAGAAATAGGACTTCAAACATATGCCTTTTAGGGCAAACTAGGAACTATTTATGTAGTTTTTATCTTATGTAGTGGTTACACTATTAAAAATAAAGATTCCAAAAGAAAATTTTCACAGTGATGCCATAGAAGAACCTTTTTTTTTTTTTTTTTTTTTTTTTTGGGTTTCAAAAAAAAGAACCTTTCAGGCAAGAGTTCTTAAAAAATAACATTTTTTCCTTTTGAAAGGAAGCTTTTGTGCAATGGAAAGGTTCTATGAATGTCAAAAGTTCTTTTTTTAATAATATATGGCGATACTTTATTTACTGAAACATTTAAAATTAAAATAAAGTTGTTTTTATGTTATGCTTTTTGGATTGTTTTTGTGTGTTTTGCTTTGTTTTAGTATATTTATATTCTTAAACTCTCTATATACAAATTCAGGTGTTCCCATATCTGTGCAAATACATATTGATTTGTAATCATTGATATTGGCAGGAAACCTATATCTTTCATGTAATGTGACATTTTGTCTTCTACAAATGCAATTTGTCTTTTAATTAATATAAAATAAACTGTTTACAGAAAGCCAAGTTGTCTTTGTCTTGATTAGAAATCAACAAAATTGGATTTTCTCTTGCACCAGGTGCTTCCTCTGCTAAACTGCTGAATTAATGTTTTATTCTGCGCTTTTAGTGTTTTTATAATTTAAATAATTTTAATTTAAAACTAAAACAAGAAACCCAGACTCACTGAGTGCATGCTTTGAAAAAAAGGTGCTTTAACTCAAAGCTACCACCAGTGTGCAGCATTGTACTGCAGCAGATGTGTCTAGTCTTTAAAGGAATAATTCACCAGAAAATGAACATTTTGTCATTTATTCACCCTCATTAGTTCCAAACCTGTATGATTGACTGTCTTTTGAAAAACACAAAAGAAGATATTTAGAGGAATGTCTAATCTATATTATTTATGGAAGAAATAAAGTCATACAGTGCAGGTTAGGAATGACATGAGAGTTCAATAAATGATAACAAAATGCTGAACTATTGCTTAAACACTAAAATGCTGACATATACGTGTTGAGGAAAAATATTCCAAATTTATGGTATTATGCAGATGAAAATGTCCTAAAATTCCAGTGTTTTATGCAGCTGCTGACAGGTAATTTTTTATAGGAAACTGTGTGCTTGAAAGTTTGGCGTGAGAACTGCGCATGCCAGCACATCTGCAGTTTATGATGCCTTCAGATTCTATGGCCAGTTTGTCTCCTGTCAGAAGTGTTTTATTTTTGTCACATCTACAAGGCAGCCAGAAAGAAAGGATGTCTGAAAGACATGGAGCATCTCAATGACATTAGCAGGTGTTGGGATGGCAGAGGAGACAGCAGCTGTCTGTTCTTTCATCGGGATCTTGACAAGGACGAGGCCTCTGAATACACACAACCTGTGTTTAAAAACAAAAAAGCACTGGAGTGCAGATAAGCATGTTTTCATTGTAAATTTAGCAATTACATAAACACATCTGGTGACACTTTCTATGAAGCATTCATATACAGAATAATGCTCAAACAATAAAAAATTAAAATTTGCTTGCCCTCAGCTCATCTAAGATGTAGATGAGTTTGTTTTTTTAGCAAAACAGATTTGGAAAAATGTAGCATTACGTCACTTGCTCACCAATTGATCATCTGCAGTGAATGGGTGCTGTCAGAATGAGAAACTGCTGTTAAAGACCTTACATAATCCACACCCTTCCAGTCCATCAATTAACATCTTAAGTGAAAAGTTGTGTGTTTGTGAGAAAAGAAATCCAAAATCTATTATTAAGACTTTTTTGCTTTAGTGTTTTTGGAGATGTGAGCTCCAGGGCGTCAGCGGAAGTTCAGTGCTCATGAACCCGAACGAGAGCAGCTGCGCCTCGGCCAGTTCTTCTGGAATTTATAATGTCCCTACAGTGGTTAAACATGAGCTATATTTCGTTTGGTCTCATTAATCTATTATTTGTTCCAGATCAAATAGTTAAGGCTGAGGGCAACGATTCCTGACTTCATATTTTTATATAACTAATGCTGTATCAGAGCCTTTGTACTTTTGACTGAATTGCTTATGAACTTTTACGATGGCAGTGTTGTGGTATAGTAAATATTATTGTTAAATAAATAATCTTTAATATAAATAATAGACTAGTATTTATTAATAGTACTTGGTATTGAGAAATTGTGTATTAGTGATGGTGATTTTCGTTACATTGTTCCGCCTTTAGATGGCGAAAAGAGACTGTTTTGATGAGTGATCAGTTGCAGAGACTTTTATTTTGAAAGAGAAAGTTTGTACTGATTTAACTTTCAACAACACATTGTAACATGCAGCCAACAAATGCACTGAGCAGCGCTGTCGTCGGAAATTAGCCTTAACAGGTGGAAGGATAGTACAACAAAGATTTCCTCAGCCGACATTTAAACTAATATTTTATTGTGAAAATGAGCTGAAGAATGAATGCTGTGTCAGATGCAGGTAATCACACTTATCACGCTCATTTCATTTCTCTCTCATAATACTTTACATAAAACAGTAAGCTTTTAATACAATAATACAATACCTTTTCAATGAAGCAACTCAACGTTCCTTCGTTACTAGTTTTAAAGTGATGGTTTTCAAATCAGCTGTTAAACTGTCAAGTTGAGATTTGAATCCTTGGTGGAAGGAAGGAGTTGAACTTACCTCACGATTTGGTCGGTTACCCGGATGCGCGGCCATACTGGCAAGATACGGATGTAAAAAACAGCATGCATTGCAAGGTTAGTGTACTACTGAATGTGTTATTCTGCTAATATATGCTGTCTAAACCACGGAAAAAGTGTGTGAAAGCTGCCAAGTCAAGAAGGACTAAACAGGAAAGGGTGCAATAGTTTGACAAACTATTGTTAATAGGTGGTTAAGATACATATGAGGAGTATTAATCAAGATGTTAGCCTAATATTTCACCTACCTGACTGGAAATGATCAGAACAAACACGAATGTTGTCAAGATTCTTGCCCTGGAAATCCTGGTTCAGTTTGACCAACCACTAACTCTTCTTGATTTGTTATAACTTTGGGGAGTTTATAGTAACGTTACTCCAAATGTTTTTCCCAGTCTGACCGATTAGTACAGCCCAAAACATGACAATAATTGACCATTTTCAGCAGCAATAAAAAGCAAAATATGCAAGTTTCGTTCGGTTCAGTGGCATTGTTTATGTTCAGTGCTGCCAACATTGCCAATTGATGAGTCGTCGTGACAATATTCTATAGTTTTAAAGACATTTCTTGATTGTTTCTAATTTATTTACATACTTGTGCCGTCGAACTGTTGTATAAACGCAATACCACACTCATAGTCATGTTGGTTCTTTATTAACTCGTATTTTGGACAGAAGTGATGGTTAAAAGTTGATAGATTTAATGATAGATTTGGTTTTTTTACAAACACGTAGCTTTTTACTTAAGAAGTTAACTGATGGACTGGAGTGGTGTGGATTATTGTTTTGTTTTTATCAGCTGTTTGGACTCTCATTCTGATGGCACCCATTCACTACAGAGGATCCATTGGTGAGTGAACACTATCTTTGTTTCAATGCTAAATTTTCAGCATATTTGGGTAAAATGTCCCTTTAAATATTGTCCAGGATAATCACACATACACAAAATATGCACTTGGACACATATAATAAAAAAGTTAAAACAAAAACAGTGAATACACTGTCCTTTTCTTTTGCAAAGTTGGATGACTATATAGCTTTGGCTGCATAGCCGTCTAAAGAAAGTTTCTACACATGAAGCGGAAAAAATGTGATTTTATCTGTTCCAGTACTATACATCCATTTCATGCATCCTTTCTCTCTTTTGCTTCTGGGAATTAGGCCCCTTACACTGGAGAAAGTAATATTATGGATAGAGGACTCATGTTTTAGCTGGTAGCAAATGGTTTGAAGTTAAAAACATCTTATGGATTTGCATTTTGTGGATTATTGTGATGTTTTTATCAGCTGTTTGGACTCTCATTCTGATGGCACCCATTCACTGCAGAGGATCCATTGTTGAGCAAGTCACATAATACTAAACTTCTCCAAATCGTTTCCCATGAAGAAACAATCTCATCTACATCTGCATGGCCTGAGGGTGAGTAAATTGCATATTTTTCTTTGCCAGTGAAAATATTTCCAAACAAAATCAAGTCACAAACAACCATTTCCCCTATGTATCGTGGTGTTTAATTCCTGAATTAATCATCGTTTTTGAATCGGGTGAATTTTTGACAATTTATTATCATTTGATCATTCTTTTATAATTATGCCTGCTACTTTTATGACCTCCTTATAATTGAGAGGCCACATGGAACATAAACACATGTACATAAAAAAAAAACAATATATATATATATATATATATATAATTTCACACTGCAGGACAATTTCAAATGAACTTGTGATGAAAATGAGGTAATACTGAATAGGGTGGTGACAAACTTAACATGGAGAACAGGATTTAAAATATACACATTGTCTTTATCTGTACATATAATTTCATAATCACGACTAAAATGGAAAAGGTAGGAGGCAGAGAGAGCATTAATGCTATAATAAACAGTGTGATCCTGAAGAACTGTCTCTATATTGATTGGACTCTGGTTTGCTGTGAATCTCCTCGCTTTAATGAAGTGTAATTGTGCCATTAATTATCGGTCATCAGTTCAGCACCCAAGATCTCCCACCTCAGGGCATAAGTGAAAGCATCTGCGATCTCCATTTGAGCTCATTTCACATTTATTCATATGAAAGCTCTTCTCTGTGCCTCATTTCCTCCGATCAATAAGAAGCTATCTTAAAATGCTATATAAACTATAAAAAACATTTTAGCAGTTTTCAGCTTAGCATATGATGGTTCTTAGGCTAAACGTGAGGATGTTGTGTTAAGATTCCGTATGCATTGCTGATGTAAATATATTTAAATAAAGCCTGAGCCGGTTGTTGAGATAAGCAAAGTTCATTGGCATCTCTATTCATCTCCTGTTGTAAAATGCTGAATCTACATAATCCACCTTGTAGGAACACCACCATCTGCTTTAGAGTCTTTGTGTTGTGGCATTACAGCCAGACCATCATTTATTTTCTTAAGAGAGTTTTTCCTCAAAATACAAGCACATCATTTTAGTATTCTTTGTCCTCACACATAAAAAATGTCAGTGGGGCTCTTTGTAATGAATGCTGCTCTGTGCAGACTGTCACCTTTTGAACTGTAACTTCAAAATGTGAATTTGCTTGCGTTAAGGAAGCATTTCTATAAAAGGATATATCAAACTTTAATAAATATGCTCTTCTCAGAGGCACTTAAACTACACAATGGCAAGGAAATGAACAGGATGCCAAACTGAAAGGAAATAGAAAGCTAAAGTTAGCCATGCTCAGTGGGGGACTGAGAGTTAGTTGAGTGTCAGTTTGAGTTTCACATACACAGTCAATTCAGAAAGTATTTAGACCTTAATTTAGTCGGGAAATACTTATGCATTGTGATATTCTAGACTGATGTGATATACTGTGGGTGTTTTTGAGTGGGATAATTTGCTAATACTATACTTAAATATTTGTGTTGTTGATAAAATGACCGCTTCCTGGAGGATGATGTCATTTAGTTAGTTAAATGGATATGACAAAAATAAACAAAACAACTACAAATTAGAACCATATGCAGTGTTTCCCCTAGGTTTCCAGCTTTTTTTTTAGTTTTAATAATAATTGTAGTATTTTTGTAGTTTTTTTTTTTTTTCTATAATTAAGTGGTTAATCTTGTAGTAATATTTATTTTTATTATTTAATTGTTTTATTTAAATTTGGCAGAAATAAGAATATATAAAGACCTACATTTTACTGTACAAAAGTAATAAAAGACTTATACTGTTTCTGTTACATTTCTGTTACATGTTAACTGCCCCCCTAATATAATGGTAGGGGAAACACTGATATGAGAAAAAAAATTAGAATTACAATATATAAATTAGCTGACTTTTTCATTGCACAATTCGTCACTCATTTCTGAGTTTACTTCGCTTAATTTTCACAATTGTACATCTGCTGTTTATATCTTGCTGTTCTGAATTTATATCTGCCTATTTTGATTTTATGTTTTGCAATTCTAAAAAAAAAAGATTGTACCTTTTTAATGCTTTTATCCCATGGCGAAAACAAGCTTCAGAATTACAAGATATGAACTCAAAATTCTTTTTTTCTCACAATTCTGACAATTTGTCTCACTCAATTCTGGCTTTCTTCTCCAAATTCTGAGTTTACGTCGCTCAGTTCTGACTTTCTTCTCTAAATCTCTAAATTCTGAGTTTGTCACTCAATTCAGATTTTCTTTTCAAAATTCTGAGTTCACAATGTTCAGTTCTGATTTT